>SJYC01066597.1:0-77609 GCA_006408675.1 Madoqua kirkii | reverse complement strand
GCCAACCCCCCCCCCCCCCCCCCCTGTGGGGTCCGGGGGGGGTGGGTGGCCCCCCCCCCCCCCCGCCCCTGTGGGGGAACAAACGAAGCACTCTGTTACTTGCTTTCTCTCCCTCCTGCAGCGCAGCTGGCTGCCTTGCCTGAGCTTCTTGTGTGGCCGCTAGTCAGTTTCTATTGGTCGAGGAAGGCCAAGAACCCCTCAGTAATACTATCTCCTAACTCTTCCCATTGGGCTTCCCTAGAGGCTAAGATGCTACCAAGTCTGCCTGCAATGCAGGAGACCTGGGTTTGATCCATGGGTTGGGAAGATCCCCTGGAGGAAGGCATGGCAACTCCAGTATTCTTGCCTAGAGAATCCCCATGGACAGAGGAGCCTGGTGGGCTACAGTCCATGGGGTCGCAAAGAGCTGGACATGACTGAGCGACTAAGCACAGCGCAGCACAACTCCTCCCATTAATGGAAAGAACAAGTTAGAAAGAGGCTGGAGGTGCCGTTCCCGGGGCCCTGGTTAAGCGGAAGCATCAACACTGGGAGTTCGAAGACCACTTTCTGATATGCATCTGCTGAGCGTCTGGGTTTGAATGGCTTTGGGGTCTTCCCAGCCTATGCTGGGAGGCCTTGGGGAGACCTCTGAACCTCTCTGGGCTTCAGCTTCTCATATATGTAGTGAAATGACTGGTTTGCTTTCTCCTCCCCATCACTTTTATACCTCTGAGCCACCAGGGAAGGGTGTTTTGTGATTAAACATCATTAAAACATCTTATAACAATATTTTCAGCAGAAAGTTAGAAAATGCAGAAAATATAAATGGCCCATAATTGTACCACATAAAGACAATGATGACTGTTTGGAGACGCTGCTTAGTCTCTGCAGACACACACACTTATTAAGAAAGAGCAGTTTCTTTCTTTTTTTTTTTCTGCCACCAACACATGGCTTGTGGGATCTTAGTTCACCAACCAGGAATCAAACCCACACCCTTGGCAGTGAAAGAGTGGAGTACTAACCATTAGACCACCAGGAAATTCCCTTGAATGTTTTTTGTGTTTACTATGCACCAGTAAATATTCTAAGCATACTACACACACATGTCCACAATCCCTCATCAGAAATCCCCAGGGCCCAATGTATTTTGGAATTTGGGAGGTTTTTTTTAAGGAAGGTAACCCTCATATGACACATTATGGTGTTAATATTTCACCAGAAGGAGGCATAAATATTCACACAAAGTGGGATAAATGAAGACCAAAAATAACTGGGCATCTATGCAAGGCAGGTTTTGATAAGTACATTCACAGCCAGTTTATAAACTTAAGTTTCATAACTTTGAATTTTAGGACTGCAGTTGTATGATCCTGAACCTGCCCCATTTCACTCAATCCACACATGCATTCCCAATGTAGGAGCATTAAGGTAACATGCTAGTAAGAGGTGGCTTTGAACCTGGGATCTTAGCCAAGGTCCATTGTGTACTGACCACTTTGCTGCTTGTCATGAACACGTGGGATTGCCCCATAACCTTCATTTCACAGTATAATAAGTAAGGAACTATTTTGCTACATCATGTAACCTTCTCATCAGCTCTATTTCAAAGGGCTGCATGAGATTCCCATCCTTAGGGGAACTGTTTCCAAGTCCAAGGAAAGGTCAGGTTCCAACTCTTGACCTGAGATGAACCCAAAAGGAAAGGGACAGGAGGGGAGCCCAGGAGGAATTCAGACAGTTGTTTCCCTTTTGTCCAGGAGGGCTGGGTCTGTGCCATCCAAAACAACAGCTGCCAGCCACAGGAGGCTATTTAAGTTAATTAAAAGTTAAATTAAAAACTCAGTTCTGTGAATTCCCTGACAGTCCAGTGTGCTAAGGGTGCAGGCTCAATCCCTGATTGGGGAACTAAGATCCCAAAGCTCCATCATGAGGCCATAAAAAAATTTAAAAAATTCAGTCCTTTAGTCACACCAGGCACACTTCAAGTGCTCAGTAGTCAAATATGAATGGCTGTCAAACTGAACAGCGGAGTTCTAGAATATTCCCTTCTGGAACATTCCAACCTGGCAGAAAGTTCTGTTGGACTGTTCTGGTTTGGCTTGAAAGTTGCCTCTTCCGAGAGCTCTTACCTGACCTGACCACATTTCTCTAAAATAGATCCCCACGGGTATTTATTCTGTACCCTGTTTCCTTCCCGGCATTGAACACACTTGGAAACTATCTTAGCAGTCTACCTATTTATTTGCACATTTCCAATCTCCTTGCTAGGATTTTCTATCTTATTTCCTGCTGGCACCATTGTGCTAAATGCATCTCTCCATCCTTCCTCCTTAGAAGTTGCTTAGAACCAGCTCATTGGACATCCAGGTCTAACAGTCTCTGATGCTTATCCATTTGGGTAACTTGGTTTCAGTTCAGTTCAGTTCAGTTCAATCGCTCAGTCGTGTCCGACTCTTTGCAACCCCATGAATCGCAGCACGCCAGGCCTCCCTGTCCATCACCAGCTCCCGGAGTTCACTCAGACTTAAACTTGGTTTAATACACTGCTTTTTCCTAATCCCTGCTGATATTGCCACAGTGAGGGAAAGAACGAGGTCTGCAGGGGAGAGGATACTGGAGATTACTGGAGAACATACTGTGATACAACAGAGCCTGAGTCCCGCTGTCTAGCAGATCTGGCCTTGAAGCCTGGCTCTGCCACTTCTGAGCTGTGTGATCTTAGAAAAGTTACTTTGCCTTTTTTTTAAACCATTTTTTAAAAATTGAGGTATAATTTTCCTGATGGCTCAGATGGTAAAGAATCTGCCTGCAATGCAAGAGGCCTGGGTTCAACCCCTGGGTTGGGAAGATCCCCTAGAGAAGGGAATGGCAACCCACTCCAGTATTCTTGCCTGGAGAATCCCATGGACAGAGGAGCCTGGCGGGCTACAGTCATAGCGTCACAAAGAGTTGGCTATGACTGAGTGGCTAACACTTTCATTGTTGATTTACAATGTTGTGTTAGTTTTTTGTACACCAAAGTGATTCAGTTATACACATATACTTTTTCAGATCTGTTTCCTTTATGTGTTATTACAAGATATTGAATTTCATTCTCTGTGCTATATAGTAGGTCCTTGTTGTTTATCTATTTTAAATATATAGCATGCATGGGTGCTATATTGCTTCAGTTGTGTCCAGCTCTTTGCGTGTGTGTGTATATATATATATATCTCTGTGTCCAGCTCTTTGAGGACATATATATGTTAACCTCAAACTTCTAACTTATATCCTCCCTTGCTATCCCTTTTAGTAACCATACGTTTGTTTTCCATGTCTGAGTCCATTTCTGTTTTGTAAGTTCATTTGTAATTTTTTTTTTTTAGATTCCACATATAAGTGATATCATAAGGTATTTGTCTTTTTTCTGTCTGACTTACTTTACTTAATATGGTCATCTCTAGGTCCATCCATGCTGCTGCAAATGGCCTTATTTCATTATTTTTTAAAATTTATTTTATTTATTTTGCTGCGTTGGATTTTAGTTATGGTATTCGTGATCTAGTTCCCTGAGCAGGGATCGAACCCAGACCCCCTGCATTGAGAGTGCCGAGTCTTAGCCACCGGACCACCAGGGAAGTCCCTGTTGCATTGTTTTTTTAAAGCTGAGTAGTATTTATTTCACCTCTCAGAGCCTCAGTTTTCTCATCTGTAAAATAGGGATCCATTGCGAGCACTGTACCGTGTTTATGAAGGATAAATGGGTAATTTACATAAACTATAGGTGAAGTGAAGTGAAGTCGCTCAGTTGTGTCCAACTCTTTGCGACCCCATGGACTGTAGCAAAAACTATAGGTAGAAGTAGGGAAGTTCTGGGTAAATTTGAGTGCTGGATGAAGTGGGTGCTGGCGGGAAAGGGGCTGGGGAGGAGTCGGCTTCTTATTAAGCACCTACTGTGTACCAGACTCTGCATACTTCATACACATTATCCCGTTTAATTTTACAGATCCGGCACTGGGGCCCAGGACAGGTGATGCACCCCGTCCAAGGTCACGCGGTGGAGGGTGGCAGATCCAGAGTGGAGCTCAGCTCTGAAGCCTGGCTGTTCCTTTAACCCTTCCAGAAACTCAAAACTGCCTTCCCCTAAAGACCATCAGCTAGGGAATATTTTCTTTCTCACTTCCAGTAACCAGGGTTAAAAGTTAAGCTCACCAGGAACGTGGTGCCTGTGGAAGAGGCGGTCTCCTCATCCAGCTTTCCCTCATTTTGACAGTGTACACACACGATGTGCTTAAAAGTGAAGGAGGAAACGAAACAGGCTCTCTCTTGAAAGCAGGACTCCATCTTGGGCCGGACTGTGGACTTTGAGCTCTATGCCCAGTATCTATGGAACTGACATACCGACTGGAAAACCAGGCCCCTGGAAGAAAGAGTAATAGGGCTCTACCTCGCTAAAAGAATACCCTAATTTTCTGTGTAACCAAATAAAATCCTACATTCTATTATGCTTCTTGGGGTATGACCACAGGCCTATTGATGACTGTGCACTGTGGGCACCCCACTCCAGCACTCTTGCCTGGAAAATCCCATGGATGGAGGAGCCTGGTGGGCTGCAGGCCATGGGGTCGCTAAGAGTCAGACACGACTGAGCGACTTCACTTTCACTTTTCACTTTCATGCATTGGAGAAGGAAATGGCAACTATCTAGGCTTAAGGCGTATGAATCACGGGTTAACTTTGATTGCATCTTTCTTTTTTCTGTGTCCAGACTAGTTTCAGGGACCCTTATACACCTAGAGTATATAAGGGAGATCGGGTTCTGCATGTCTTCACCTGCCAGTCAGCATGGCCGAACCAGAACACCATGTGGTCCAAGACTGTTTCTCCCTTAAAGTCTGTTTTCACTTGGTGGGCTTGATCAGGTGCGGATGAAAACACAGATGGGTTAAAAAAAAAAACAAAAAACTTGTTGGGGTCCTTGGCTAAGAGGAGTCTCTGCCCTGGGCCCGCCCGTGTAATAAACTGCACTCCCCTATCTGCATTGCCCTTCTGAGTGAGTTTGTTTCCCGGAAACGCGTAGCTACAACATTTGGTGCATTGCCCAGGAGACTCCTCACTTTGAGGAGACAAGTCCCATTTGGGACTACTCCGAGGCCTTGTGGCTTGAATCTTCTAGAGGGAGGAAGGTGCCCCACCCTTCTGGAAGGATTCTGCTTCTCAACGCCCGGACCTCTCACGTTAGCAGGTAGTGGACAGCAGCAGGGGAACTGAGCACTCAGGTATGGAAGAACCCGCCCAGCAGGGTGGAAGAGGGGGCCTGACACCCCCCTGGGAGAGACTAGAAGGAGCGGGGACCCACAGGAGCCTGGAATAGGCAGGTGGCAGCGATTGCTTGGTGCACAGGTCGACGAGTGTGTTAGGGCTTAGGAAGGAAATTTGTGAAGGTCGTTTAGGAGGTGTGTCCACGCTGTCTAGGGGTAAATTATTACCAGCGCTCACCAGGGGATTTTTAGGAGAAGAAACTTGGTCCTTGTGTGCTCGTATTCTACCCTCCCCCAGGAGGTGTCCCGTCTGCTGTGAAATTCTTGACCCCCTCAGAATTGTCAGGCTAGAAGGAGGCGGGTACATAGTGAGTATGAATTGGCCTTTCTGGAGATGGCCTGGGACATGGGCTATTTAACCCATCTGTGTTTCCATGTGCACCTGATCAAGCCTACCAAGGAAGAACAGACTTTAAGGGAGAAACAGTCTTGGACCACCCGGTGTTCTGGTTCAGCCATGCTGACTGGCAGGTGAAGACATGCAGATCCCGATCTCCCTCCTCCCTCTGGGACCTGGCAGGATTTGGACGAGGATGATGTGCCCTCCCCCATACTGCCCGCCTCCCAGTGCTCCACCAGGACCGGAGGCCACCTTAATGCCCGATCCAGGGCCAGGTGAAGTTCCTGCAGCAGCCGCTGCTCCTCCGCCAGCTCTCCCGGAGGTCGGAGGTCGTAGAGCTGCCACCTCGGCAGGCTCCAATCCCAGAGGTAGAAGCCTCTGGCCAGCACTTCCAGGATCCGGCTCCAGTCAAGCCGTCCAAGCTATACCCGCCTCTCCTCTCCCAGTGAGTACTGACAGGAAGGGCAAAGGAGACACCAGAATCACACAGAGGCTGCGCTCCACTAAGGGGCCAGAGGAAAGGGCTCCCGCTACAAATGCCCCTCAAAGAGTTACAGCAGCCTCCGGTCCAGGGGACAGACGGCCACCCCCGCCAGCTCCCCCGTAGCCTATTATTAGCAGATTAGGCTAATGGAGACTATTTTTTGAACCCACCGCCCTGCATGGGATGACGTAATCCCAACTACTCTCTCCCTCTTCAGCACTGAGGACAGACACAGGATCCTAACTGAGGCCAGAAAATGGTTAAGAGCAATGGCACCAGAGGGTCCTGCAAACCCGCTGCCGTGGGCAGAACTAGCCGCCCCGATGGGAGGCCCAGCTGGGGCTGTAACCGAAAAGCTATAAGTATGGCAAAACCCTCCAGAGTGATTCAGAGGGAAAGCGAATCACCCTCTGAGTTCTGCGAAAGACTGTGCGAGGCCTATAGACTTTACACGCCAAGAGACCCAGCCAGCGGCTGCTGGGCCTCAGATGGTGATAAATGCAGCCTCTGTGTCTCAAGCCTACCCCAAAAATGTCAGATGGGGGGGCACCAAGTGACTCATGAATTCTTATACATCCCTGAATGCCCAGTACCTTTGTTGGGAAAAGACTTGCTGTCTAAATTGGGGGCACAAGTGACTTTTCCCCCCACGAAAGACCTACTGTTTGAGTGGGCTCAACCACCTATTTACTCTTCCTCTCAGTAACCCCTCAGCATGAATGGAGGTTGCACGATCTCACAGGCTAAACAGTCAAGAGAGAGAGTTAACTCAACAATTCGCTGAGGTCTGGGTGGAAGACAACCCCCCACCCCAGGCTTGCAAAACAAGTCCCACCGGTAATAGAACTCAAGCCTGGTACAATGACATCAGCACCCGCCACGGGCCTGCCAGACCTTGCAAAGCCGTTTACTCTTTATGTGGCTGAAAATGACAAGGTGGCTGTGGGAGTGTTGCCCCAGACTATGGGGACACAGGACAGACCCGTGGCTTATCTCCAATCAGCTGGGCAGTGTTGCCACTGGGTGGCTGGAATGTTTACGGGCAGTTGTTGCAGTTGCCTTACTGGTCCGGGAGGCAACCAAGCTGACTTTGGGCCAAGATTTGTTCATAGAAGTCCCGCATGAGGTCAACACTCTCCTGCGAGGGGACGCCCATAAATGGCTGTTGACATCCCGGATTACTCAATACTGTAAGGCTGGACCCCGGGGGCCATGATGGGCTGCCCCTCCTCTCCCTCCCGAGGGGGAAGTCCCTAACGGAAGGAGCCTCCAGATCCCGGGGACCAGTGACAGCACACTTCACCAGCTAAAGCCGCCCCACCCCAGCCACGTAGAAGGACCTGTCTGCCCGAGATGCCTCGGCCTGGAGACCTATCCGAACCCCTGTCCATGTAGCCTGACCATCCCTCGCACCGAACATATAAAAACCACCCCCAACACGGCCCGGGCACGGACTTCCTCGACCTGCCTCATTCGGGTCCGGGAACCCTGCCTGCGAGCACTTCGCCATTAAAAAGTCTGTTAGACACTCTTTTGGTGTCCTGGTCTTTTCCCTAACAAATACCAGGGCCTGTTATGTGAGAACCCCCATGTTACTACTGAGCCTTGTCAGGCCCTGAATCCGGCCACTCCCCTTCCTGTGGGAGAAGGTGGGCCTCACATGAGTGCAAGGAAATACGCCAGCAGACCTGGCTTGAGAGACCAGCCAATCCCGGACCCAGACTGGCTCCTGTACCCTGATGGCACCAGCCTGGTGAAACAAGGACAGGGACTGTCGGGATATGCAGTGGTCATGGAAGGAGCCATTGCTGAGCCTAGCTGTCTGCCATCAGACTGGTCTCCTCAACAGGTCAAACAATAGGCTCTAACCCAGGCCCTCCAGCTGTCCAAAGGTAAGAAGGCAAACACTGCACAGACTCCAGGTATGCTTTTGCCAAACTACAGGGCTTTGTATAAGGAGAGAGGCCTTTTGACAACTAATGGAAAAGAATGTCAAAAATAAGGAAGAAATTCTGACCCTATTAGATGCTGCCTAGGAACCAGAAAGGGCTGCAGTCAGACACTGCTGAGGATGTCAAAAAGAGGATACCCCCCAGGCTCGGGGAAACAGACTAGCAGATAAGACCACCAAACAAGCAGCCGAGGGCTTGGGGGTGACAAGTGAGGCCCCTATTAAAGCTCTCATGTTGGCGGAGCTGCCTGAGCTAACGCTGGACTCTCCAAAATACACTGAAGCCCAAAACCAACTAGCGAAAGCGGAAGGGGCCATCAAGACTGAAAAGGGACGGTGGGAACTGCCAAGTGGCAAATTATTGGCACCAGAGGAGCTGGCACCCACCCTGTAAGCCAAACACACCCAGCAACCCATCTGGGCCATGATAACCTAGAAGAGCCAATCTGAAAATATTTCTTGGTTCCCCGCCTCTCATCCCTAATGCAGGACAAAATCTCAGAACTGACTGCCTGCTCACAGGTCAATGCTGCCTCTCGGCATGGACAGAAACCTCCAGGGATTCAGCTGAAAGGCATGCTGCCCTTTGAATACCTGGGAGTGGACTTCACTGAAATGAAACCTCACTGACACTACTGTTACCTGCTGGTCATGGTATGTACGTTCTCAGGATGGGCAGAAGCTTTTCCTGCCCGGACTGAAACAGCATCAGAAATAGCCCAGTGCCTGCTTAGGGAAGTGGTTCCCAGATTTGGATTTCCTACCAGCACTGGATCAGACAATGGCCTGGCTTCTGTAGCTGATTTAGTACAACAAGTAAGCAAAACTTTAAACATAAAATGGAAACTGCACACTGCATATAGGCCCAGAGTTCTGGGATGGTAGAACGAACCAACCAGACACTTAAAGAGACCCTCCAAGTGGATCACAGAGACTGACTGCTCCTGGGTGGACTTGCTTCCGACGGCTCTGCTCAGACTCAGGACGACCCCAGAGTCCCATGGCTAATCTCTGTATGAAACTGTGCATGGGAGGCCCCCTCCCATAATAAAACAGGTGTCAACAAATTTGCCTCAGGTAGAGGGGATGAGATTTCACAGCAGATGGAACAACTGGGTAAGGTAATAAATCAGGTAACTAAGTTTGTACAAGAAAGGGTGCTGTTCTCTCTTGGGGAAGGGTGCTGTTCTCCCTTGGGAAACAGATTCATGAGTTTACACCTGGTGACCAAGTATGGGCCAAAGATTGGAAACATGATTTGCTAGCCCCTCGGTGGAAGGGCCCTTATACTGTTATTCTAAGTACCCCTACTGCGGTTAAAGTTGCAGGGATTGCCCCTGGGATCCATCATACGAGGGTGAAGAGAGCAAACCACGCAGACCCAGAAAACGCTCAGTGGGCTGCGCAGAGGGACCCCTCTGCCCCTCGAGAGGCTAAGATCACCCTTAAGAAGAAGGAAAAGAAGGTCCCGGACGAGCCTCTTCAGGATGAAGCCGCACGATCCGATCCGCTCCTGCTGCTTGGCCTCATCAGCACGCACATTCCTACAGGGGCTTCACAACACCGCCAGCTGCTGGGGGTGTGGGGCTCTGCCTCTGTCTGTGATGGATGGATTTCCCTGGTGGGTGTCACCGCTCCACCAAGAAGATTTTAAACCACTCTGCTCTTTTCTGGGATGACTAAAAGAGACTTTGCTTTCTCTTGTCAATCATAATCTCTCCCTGCTCTCTGGGTGTAAGCCAGACCTACAGTCAATAGACTCAGCTCATGGGGTTACGTATTAGTAAACACCAGTTTCACTGAAGTAACAAAAGCAGTAATTCAAAATAGAATGGTTTTGGACAGGATCACAGCTGTTCAAGGAGGGACCTGTGCTATAATTCAGGTTGAATGTTGTGTATATATTCCTGATTTATCTGGCAATGTATCAGCTGCTTTAGATGATATAGAAAAAAAAAAAACAGATAAGAGCAATGTAAAATGAAAACATTCCTTTCTGGACTTCGGTACTATCTTGGGTGAAGGGTGATTGGTGGAAAACTATATTTATCATTGTTATAGTGGCCTTGGTAGTTCTGCTCTGTGGACCCTGCATTTTATAATGTGTTATGAACTCTGTAAGCCAAAGGTTGGTGTTGTTCTCCCAAACTGGCGGTCGGAGAGCCAGGGTGCAATATATCCCTATGAATGATGCTCATACTATGAGTTAAGAGCATCAGGAGCGGGTAATGAAGGAGGAAACAAAACAGGCTCTCTGTTGAAAGCAGGATTCCATCTTGGGCTGGACTGTGGACTTTGAGCTCTATGCCCAGTATCTATGGAAATGACATACCAACTGGAAAACCAGGCCCCTGGAAGGAAGAGCCATAGGGCTCTACCTCACTAAAAGAATACCCTAATTATCCGTGTAACCGAATAGAATCATACATTCTATTATGCTTCTCGGGGTGTGACCACAGGCCTATCGATAACTGTCCACTGTTAACCACCTAGGTTTAAGGCATATGAATCGCAGGTTAACTTCGATTGTCAGGAAATTTGGGGAGGTGGGTTTGTGCACGTACACTTAGGGTATATAAGGTTTTCACAAAAACTGGTTGGGGTCCTTGGCTAAGAGGAGACTCTGCCCTGGGCCCGCCGGTGTAATAAGCCGCACTCCGCTATCTGCATTGCCCTTCTGAGTGAGTTTGTTTCCCAGAACGCGTGGCCACAACCCTAGAACACAGCAGAGGTGCTCTCAGGCTGTCGGAGTCAGGGCTGATGGAGGCTCTTTGCTACTCTCCACTCACCACAGTTCCCTCGTTTTCTCCCTGCAACCATCGTATTCCATTCGTAATTTGGGAGGGGAGGTGGCAAAGTCCAGTAACAGTAACAACAAAAACAAAGCCAGTGGGACTTCCCTGGTGGTGCAGTAAGGCTGGGAAACTGCCTTGCAATGTAGGGGATGTGGGTTCAATCCCTGGTCAGGTAACTAAGATCCATATGCCTCTGAACAAGTAAGTTCACGAGCCACAGCCGAGTGTCTGTGCTGCAACAGAAGATTCTGCATGCCACAATGAAGACCCGATGCAGCCAAAGAAATCAAGAGTAGCTTCACTACTTCACTATAAAAAGCAAATAAACAAACAAAAATAACCAGGAAAAAAAAATCAAGGCCACTGACGGCACCCCTGGGCCAGTCCCACCTGGGATGGACCTATAGGCATTTGTTTTCAACAATCAACTTGACAGACATGGTTACAGTATTTGAATTTCTGCTTTCTCTTTTTTTGGAGGTGGGATCTTCGTTCTCTGATCAGGAATTGAACCCATACCCAGGGCAGTGAGAGCGCCAAGTCCTAACCTACTGCACTGCCAGGGAATTCCCTTGAGTTTCTGCTTTCAGCACTGGAGGAAGACTGTTTTACAGTTGTTAATTGTCTGTTGGATGAATCAACAAATAAATGAATATTCATCGGGAGGCAGGGGCACAGTCCTTCCCTCGGGGCTTCCATCATTGCTTTCACTCTTGCCAACCTGAGCTTCTTTCTGCTTAGATCATAACCAGTTGTTACATACAAGGTCATCTGCCCCAACTAGACCACAGTCTTCTGGAAAGCCAGTGTCCTGGCCTGGAGCCCTGTACTCACAGGAGATACTCAACAAATGATTTTGAGAGGAGGGAAGGAAGGTGGGGGCGAGCCTCGTGTCTCCTGCCTGCCATATAGCCACCCGCAAAGCGCTGGCAGAGCCGGTTGCTTGGCTGCGCAGAGAAGGGTGCAGACCCCACCCCAACGCTGCACCTCCTGGTGACAGGGACAGAGTGTGCGTTACCTTATAACGGGGGCGCAGGTCTCAGTCTCGCCTGCGGCCTGAGCAGTCTCCAGGGACAGGGTCCCCAGGCTGGCCCGGCTGCCCTTCCGGGAAGACTGTCGGAACAGGGCAGCGCCGGCATCCTCATCGGAGGAGTTGTCATCGAAAGAGCCCAGGATGAAGTTGGTCATCAGCTGTCTCTTGATGTGTGCCTGCTTCCTGTCTTCTCTGGAGAGGGTTCTGGCTCGCTGGCCCTGGGGCCTGGCTGGTGCGGACAGGTCACGGGCATTTGGGATCTCCGGGCCTTCAGTCCCTGGCCCATTGGCTTGGCGTGCTGGGGAGGTGTCATCAGATGAGAGGGGGTTTCCTTGGGGATTCTGCGGCGGAGGTGATCGGGAGGTCCTCTGCTGGCAGGTGTCTTGGGGTCCTTCGTGGGAGGCCAGCTCAGCCTGGCTAGGGGTCTCTGGCAGAGGGCGGCTGCTGAAGTCTTCCTGTGGTGGCTCCTGCGAGCAGCTGAGGCTGGAATCAGCTCCTGACTCGGCGTGAAGCTCACTTTCCGTTTACTCTTGGTGACTTGCTTGGAGTCTGACATTTTCCCCCAGCTTTTTAATCGGGAAAAGGTCAGGCAGGAGAAAATCAGACAAGATAGAAAAAGAAGCAGGATCATTCAGAAAACCTGTAAGGAGAACAAGGGAGCCATTTTAGGATCTGTGTAATCGAGTTATCTGGCTTCTTAAAGGAGCTGGTGGCCAAAGCCAGTTGGGGCGCTGTATTTGGCAGAGAGAGCTAGAAGGGAGAAGTGCTAGACAGGGAGCAGAGAAGGAGCTCTCCTCCCCCAGCTCTGCCCATCATGAGCTCTGGGGTCTGCAGCATGTTTGTTAACTTCTAATTTAGAGACGCTGAGACATGCATAAATCATGAAAATGCATGTGAGAGAGAGCTAATGAGATGAGGTACTTAGAAGACTGCCACAGCATCGCTGGGCTTCTCCAGTGGCTCCGGTGGTAAAGGATCTGCCTGCAGTGCAAGAGACCTGGGTCTGATCCCCGAGTCAGGAAGCTCCCCTGGAAAAGGGAATGGCCACCCACTCCAGTATTCTCGCCTGGAGAGTCCCATGGACAGAGAAGCCTGGTGGGCTAAAATCCATGGGGTCACAAGGAGTCACACAGCTGAGCGAGCAACACTTTCACTTTTCACTCATAGCATCATTATTCATAATGTCCCCCAAGCTGAAACATCCCGAGTGCCCACTGATAAAAGCACAGACAAGATGTGGTCTGTCCATACAATGGAATATTACTCAGCCACTAAAAGGAATAAACTTAATGCTAAGTGAAGAAAACCAGTTCTGACAGACCACATATTGTATGATTCCATATTGCCTAGATAATACAGCTGGATTAGGCAGAATTGATAGATATGGGAAGATTAGCAGTTGCCTGGGGCTAATGAGGTGGGGATGAAGGTTTGCCTGGGGCCAGCGTGAGGAACTCTGCCCATGGCAAAGGTCATGAGGAAGGAAGCTTGGCATACGCAAAGGCGTGATCAAGCCTCAGGAAACCCCCTGTTCCCGAGCATCTACCCCCAAAACCAGAGAACTTTACAGGGGGCTCTCCTCCATAACCATTTCTCTCGGAGAAGGAGTAAAAGTGCAGCTGCAAGGCAATAACAATTCCTGGACATGACAAGAGTGTTTCAACTTACTCTGAAGGTTATCTAGCCTGCCTGGATAGGTTCGTCCGGCCGCATGTGATTGTTTACAACCCCCCAACTGTGAGAGGCACGAGATGTTTTGGACTTACTAAAGGCAAATTCTTGTGGGAAGTTATAAATTTTTAGTATAATGGATTGGTTAGGAGGAATTATATTGGTGAAGGGTTTTTTCATTTGTTGTGTCAATAACTGCTGCTAATTCCCTGCCCTGGGTGTGACAAGGGTGTCTCAGGTCAAACCTCTCTGCTGACAGACTAGCTTGTGTGACAACCTCTCAACCATAAACAGAACAAAGAGTTTTAGAGGATTTTGAAAGTCTTAATTAGCATAGGGCTTTTCCCATTATTGAGTCAATGATTGCCGCCAGGCCTCCATATCCTTAGGCACCTGGGAATATATTAATCAATGTATTTGGAATATAGAAAAGGAAATATAGTAGTTTTTGATGTTAGCAATACTAGACTTTTTGAGTTAATGAACTTTCTCTTTTGTAATAGATCACTGTACTTTGTTATAAATCACTGTGTCCTTGCCATGTGAAAATGTAACTTTATCACTATCTTAAGACTAAGTAGATCTTAAGAGGAACATTGGTGAAAGGATTTTCATTTGTTGGGCTGATGTTTGCTAAAACTCCATATTCCCTGCCTTTATGATAAAATATAACTAGCATATAGGAGAAATAAGTATTAACCTTTAAGATTGATCATGTTAACCTTGGGTTAAATAAATTCCCTTCTTGATTGTAACTCACTACACCCTCACCCTAAAGGAATGCAACCTTATTTGGAAGGTGGTGTCTGGTTTAAGAAAAAACACTCTTGGAAAAAATAAGTTTTTTGGTTATCAGAAAGAAAGGGCTATAAATGTCAGCAGGGAGAAATGGCTTGGAGATGATGTAAAACCCCTAAGACTTTTTTTTATGTAAAGCACCTGATTTTGATAAAGGTCAGGACTGCCGACCCCCGCGTGACTCTGTATTCATCCCTATATGTTAACAAAAGGTATATAAGAAAACCTGACAAATAAAGAAATGGGATCAGCTCCTGGAAAGGCTGACTCCCCCATGTCGTTCTTCCTTGCTCCCCATTTTTCTGGCTGAATTCCCATCTGGAGCATGGATGCTATTCCATGTAACCCAAGTCATTCAGCCTCTTTTTCTCCACTAATTTTCCTGCTACACTATCCGTTTCTAATCTCTCTCTATATCTGTAATTAAATAGCTTTTTTCTAGGATGCCTACTCCGTCCCCACCTTCAAATCACCCTGGATCCACCAGGGCTGGACCCCGGCAAAGGATAATGGTACAGGGTTTCTGATTGGAGTGATGAAAATGTTCCAAAACTGATTGTGGTGATGGTTTCACAACTCTGTGAATAGACTAAAAACCGCAGAATTGTGCACTTTCAGTGAGTGAGTCACATGGTATATGAATTATACCTCAATAAAGCTTTACTTTTAAAAAGTGGGGGGGACTTCCTTGGTGGTCCAGTACTTAAGAATGCACCTTCCAATGTGGGGGACACAGGTTCAATCCCTGGTTGAGACACTAAAATCCCAATGCCTCTAAGCATGTGGGCGACTGAGCACATACGCCACAACTGCCGAGGCCACAAGCCACAACTAGGTAGAAGCCCATGAGCAAGGAAGATCCCACACGCTGCAGCCAAGATCTAACGAGCCAAATAAATAAGCACTTAAAAAATAAAAGACTTCAGGGCCTTCCCTGGTGGCTCAGTGGTAAAGAATCCACCTAATGCAGGAGACACAGGTTCCGTCTCCAGTCCAGGAAGATCTCACACGCTGAGGAGCAATGGAGCCTCTGCACACAGCTACCGAAGCCCTAGAACCCGCGTTCCACCACAAGGGAAGCTGCTGCAATGAGAAGCTGGGGGCACTGCAGTTAAAGAATGGCCCCTGATTGGGCAGCTGGAGAAAGCCCCCGGGCAGCAGCGAAGACCCAGCATGGCCAAACATGAATACATAAAGTTTTTAAAAAGACTTTACTATATTCCAATTTGTAGCTGAAAGGGATTGTTGGCTTCTAGAACCATCAGGACTTGCTGAAATGTGGTTTGGGTTATTTTCTAGGCAACACACAGGGTCAGAAGATGTTTTTCTTTTCATGTGCTCAAGTTTCCTTTTAAAGAAAAGTCAGTTCAGGGTTGTTCAATGTTAATCAACGTAGCAAACCACTTCAATAGAACAAAGGGGGAAAAAAAAAGATCAGCTCAATGAACACAGGAAAATCCAAACCGTTGGGAATTCCCGGTGGTTAGGACTTTCAGCTTTCACTGCCAAGGGCCTGGGTTCGATCCCTGGTCGGGGGAACTAAGATCCCAGAAGCCAAATGGCATGGCCAAAAAAAGATCCAAACCCTTTAAAGATAACAACATTCAGAAAAGCAGGAATAGAAAAGAACTGCAACAGAGTAAGGCACACTGATGAAAAAAAGTACAGCAAATATATATTCAGTGTTGAAAGATGGTAAGTGTTCCCCTAAGATCTGGAACAAGACAAGGATGCTCTCTGTCACCACTGCTATTCAACGTCCTACTGAAAGTTCTAGCCAGAGCAACTACCCAGGAAAAAGAGATAAAAGGCATCCAAATCGAAAAGACATAAAATCACCTCCGTCCACAGATGACATGAGTCTATATACAGAAAATCCTAAAGAACTACCAAGAAATGCTAATAAAGGTAGTAAATTAAGTGATTGTTAGATATAAGGTCAATACACGAAACTCAGTTTGGTTTCCATACACCAACAATGAACAATCTGAAAAGGGAATTCAGAAAATAACTCCATTTACAAAATCACATTCTAAAGGATTAAAATACCTAGGAATAAATTTACTCACAAGGGTGAAAGGCCTATCAACTGAAAACCAAGAAACCTCGCTGAAAGAAATTAAAGAAGACCTAAATAAATGGCAAGGCACGCCACGCTCATGGGTTGGAAGACTTACTTTTGTCAAGATGATGACGCTCCCCGAAGCTATCTGCAGCTTCATGTGGAATGGCAAGGGGCCCCAAAGAGCCGAAACAACCTTAAGAAAGCAAAGCAAAGTTGGAGGACTCACACTTGCCAATTTTGAAGCTTACTACAAGACTGTAGTGTGGTATGAGAATAAAGAGACATACAGACAAACGGAATAGAATTGAGGGTCCAAAAGTAAACCCACACATCTATGACCAGTTGATATTTGACAAATACCAGGCTTCCCTGGTGGCTCAGATGGTAAAGAATCTGCCTGCAATGTGGGAGACCTGGGTTCACTCCCTGGGTTGGGAAAGTCCCCTGGAGAAGGGAAGGGCTACTCACTCCAGTATTCTGGCCTGGAGAATCCCATGGACTGTATAGTCTATGGAGCCACAAAGAGTCGGACGTGCCTGAGTGACTTTCACTTCAGTTCACTTTTGGGAAGATCCCCTGCAGAGGAGAAAGGCAAGAGTCTCTTCACCACATGGGTCTGGGAGACATGGCTTGAAGCAGGCTGCAATTTTGATTTTCAGATGTCATTTCTGAAGCTGCATTCAGGAACACCAGCTGGTGTCTCCATAGCAGTTCTGAAGAAGCGGGCCAAGCGGAAGACCTTGTACAATGCGGCTGATTTTAGGTACACTTTAAATGTACACATTGGTGGGACTTTGCTGAGGGTCCAGTGGTTAAGACTCCATGCTCCCCACGCAGGGGGCTGGGGTTCAATCCCTGGTCAGGGAAGAGCTGCCACAGCTGAAAGTGCACGTGCCGCAACTGCGAAGACCTGGCTCAGCCGAATACATAAGTAGTTTTGAAAAATAAAGGTACACGTTGGAGATTCTGAGAAATAAGAAACGGTAAGTGCATTAAATGGAAATGCTGAGCTGCCCTCTACTCTAAATAGAAAAACACTTGAGTTATTGCTGAGAAAATAAAAGAGCAAAAACATGCGGCAATGGTTCGAGGTTTTGGAACCCTGGGGATGCAGTCTTCACATTATTCCCACTGGAAATCCAGTCACTCTCTGGTTTTATATGGCACGAGCACCCTGATAACTTGCTGGCTGGGTGAATGGATGGCTGATGGGGGCTGCAGGTAGGACGGAGAGGTGGTGCGTGGAGAGGGGTCCACTGGATGGGCAGACGGGCGAGATGGCGAGAAACATGCATGGTAAGCAACTGAGGGTTGGTGGGTAAAGCAGCCCAGCTCTAAACTGGGCACTCTAGTGAACGGAAGGGATCAGCAATTCTCCCCACTTTGGCCTCCTTTCTCACTTTAAGATCTGCTGTTAATTCTGATAGGGGCCAGTGGACCTAACACCCCAAACATACCTTGCAGGGGTTACCTGCACAAAAACCCTCAGAGTCTTTCCCTATATTCTTTTGTTTGTTGTTTTGTGTTTTAACTTTGGCTGCACTGAGTCTTGGCTGAGGCCCCAGGGGCCTCTCCGTTGAGGTATGTGGGATCTCTAGACGCAGCACATGGACTCTTAGTTGCAGCTTGTGGGATCTAGTTCCCTGACCAGGGATCGAACCCTGACCTCCGGCATTAGTGTCAGGCAGCATTTAACAGGAGGCTTCCTGCATGCTGTTTTGGATCTGTCATGAATCCTCTGTCCCTTATTAATTCCTGAATATTCAGGAATTAAGTGGAGTAGCAAGCTACTCCCAGGGGCTTAGGAATGCATGAATTTCATTCATTAGTTTTTCCATATGGTGATAAGTGATTATTTACAACCCTCTCTCTTTCATATAATAGACTTCCCTGGCGGCTTTCATATGGATGACCTCATGTTTCCTTGACAACTTGTAAGTTTTGATTTTATCTCTGCTGAAAATAGCTACCTTGTAAGGCAGTATAAATACCCACACAGTGTTGACTAAAACACCTTGGCTCCATCAGAGCTTAGGTCCCCGCGTCTTTCTCTCTCTCTCTCTCTCTCTCTCAGGCTATTTCTCTGGAGCGCAGAGCCTGCTGTGTTCACTTTCCTGCCCAGGCTTCTGAGACCTCTCGAGAAGGCGCTCTGCGCCTTCACCCCATCAAGAGGGCGCCAGGTGCCTTCGTGAACAGTGCAAGCCCCATGTCAGGAGCTTTATTGGTTTTCTGTGTAAACCAAGGAATATCAGCCTCTTTCTCTCTCCTTTACTTTCTTATCATCAACTCCGGACCACCAGGTTCCAGTCCATTAAGGACCTCAACATATTAGGAGCACAGAGTCTTAGCCCCTAGACCAACCGGGAAATCCCCGTATTCCCTCCTCTTGCCAGTGTGATGACCGGGGGAAGGTTGGTGGCCCACAGGCCACCATATGAGAACTTTTCACAAGTACATAGAGACAAACACAGAACTCTCTGAGAAAGCTCCTCTGAGCCTCAGTTTTCTCATCTGTAAAATGGGGATACCAATTCTTGCCCCATTTACAGTCCTTGAAAAAGGAATTCATAGGGCCTGGACTCCATCTTAGGCCTGATCATGCTGATCATGCTCAGCCACCTTTCCAGTGGACTCTGAACTCTGTGTTTAGTGCCTATGAAAACCACAACAGAAGGATAAGAACCCCTCCAGACAGGGGAACCTTGAAGGTCGTATCTAGGTTACTCATCACCTAAGAGAAAACATACATATCACCCCTTCCTCCACACAGGCCATAAATTTTTCTATATCTGTCAGAGTGTAACCTCGGGTTTATTGATTATTGGCTAATTGTTTGACTATTTGAGCACATGAGCACATAGCACGTGAATGATGGGGTTACTGGGATTGTCTTTTCCTTGGTTTATGTAAGTCTCAAGGAATTTGGGGTGGTGGGTGCTGGTCGGGGTCCTTGGCTAAGAGGAGACTCTGCCCTGGGCCCGGTGATGTAATAAACTGCGCCCCACTATCTGCACTGTCCTTCTGAAATACCTAGGAATAAATTTACTCACAAGGGTGAAAGGCCTATCAACTGAAAACCAAGAAACCTCGCTGAAAGAAATTAAAGAAGACCTAAATAAATGGCAAGGCACACCACGCTCATGGGTTGGAAGACTTACTTTTGTCAAGATGATGACGCTCCCCGAAGCTATCTGCAGCTTCATGTGGAACGGCAAGGGGCCCCAAAGAGCCGAAACAACCTTAAGAAAGCAAAGCAAAGTTGGAGGACTCACACTTGCCAATTTTGAAGCTTACTACAAGACTGTAGTGTGGTATGAGAATAAAGAGACATACAGACAAACGGAATAGAATTGAGGGTCCAAAAGTAAACCCACACATCTATGACCAGTTGACATTTGACAAATACCAGGCTTCCCTGGTGGCTCAGATGGTAAAGAATCTGCCTGCAATGTGGGAGACCTGGGTTCACTCCCTGGGTTGGGAAGGTCCCCTGGAGAAGGGAAGGGCTACTCACTCCAGTATTCTGGCCTGGAGAATCCCATGGACTGTATAGTCTATGGAGCCACAAAGAGTCGGACGTGCCTGAGTGACTTTCACTTCAGTTCACTTTTGGGAAGATCCCCTGCAGAGGAGAAAGGCAAGAGTCTCTTCACCACATGGGTCTGGGAGACATGGCTTGAAGCAGGCTGCAATTTTGATTTTCAGATGTCATTTCTGAAGCTGCATTCAGGAACACCAGCTGGTGTCTCCATAGCAGTTCTGAAGAAGCGGGCCAAGCGGAAGACCTTGTACAAATGCGGCTGATTTTAGGTACACTTTAAATGTACACATTGGTGGGACTTTGCTGAGGGTCCAGTGGTTAAGACTCCATGCTCCCCACGCAGGGGGCTGGGGTTCAATCCCTGGTCAGGGAAGAGCTGCCACAGCTGAAAGTGCACGTGCCGCAACTGCGAAGACCCGGCTCAGCCGAATACATAAGTAGTTTTGAAAAATAAAGGTACACGTTGGAGATTCTGAGAAATAAGAAACGGTAAGTGCATTAAATGGAAATGCTGAGCTGCCCTCTACTCTAAATAGAAAAACACTTGAGTTATTGCTGAGAAAATAAAAGAGCAAAAACATGCGGCAATGGTTCGAGGTTTTGGAACCCTGGGGATGCAGTCTTCACATTATTCCCACTGGAAATCCAGTCACTCTCTGGTTTTATATGGCACGAGCACCCTGATAACTTGCTGGCTGGGTGAATGGATGGCTGATGGGGGCTGCAGGTAGGACGGAGAGGTGGTGCGTGGAGAGGGGTCCACTGGATGGGCAGACGGGCGAGATGGCGAGAAACATGCATGGTAAGCAACTGAGGGTTGGTGGGTAAAGCAGCCCAGCTCTAAACTGGGCACTCTAGTGAACGGAAGGGATCAGCAATTCTCCCCACTTTGGCCTCCTTTCTCACTTTAAGATCTGCTGTTAATTCTGATAGGGGCCAGTGGACCTAACACCCCAAACATACCTTGCAGGGGTTACCTGCACAAAAACCCTCAGAGTCTTTCCCTATATTCTTTTGTTTGTTGTTTTGTTTTTTAACTTTGGCTGCACTGAGTCTTGGCTGAGGCCCCAGGGGCCTCTCCGTTGAGGTATGTGGGATCTCTAGATGCAGCACATGGACTCTTAGTTGCAGCTTGTGGGACCTAGTTCCCTGACCAGGGATCGAACCCTGACCTCCGGCATTAGTGTCAGGCAGCATTTAACAGGAGGCTTCCTGCATGCTGTTTTGGATCTGTCATGAATCCTCTGTCCCTTATTAATTCCTGAATATTCAGGAATTAAGTGGAGTAGCAAGCTACTCCCAGGGGCTTAGGAATGCATGAATTTCATTCATTAGTTTTTCCATATGGTGATAAGTGATTATTTACAACCCTCTCTCTTTCATATAATAGACTTCCCTGGCGGCTTTCATATGGATGACCTCATGTTTCCTTGACAACTTGTAAGTTTTGATTTTATCTCTGCTGAAAATAGCTACCTTGTAAGGCAGTATAAATACCCACACAGTGTTGACTAAAACACCTTGGCTCCATCAGAGCTTAGGTCCCCGCGTCTTTCTCTCTCTCTCTCTCTCTCTCTCAGGCTATTTCTCTGGAGCGCAGAGCCTGCTGTGTTCACTTTCCTGCCCAGGCTTCTGAGACCTCTCGAGAAGGCGCTCTGCGCCTTCACCCCATCAAGAGGGCGCCAGGTGCCTTCGTGAACAGTGCAAGCCCCATGTCAGGAGCTTTATTGGTTTTCTGTGTAAACCAAGGAATATCAGCCTCTTTCTCTCTCCTTTACTTTCTTATCATCAACTCCGGACCACCAGGTTCCAGTCCATTAAGGACCTCAACATATTAGGAGCACAGAGTCTTAGCCCCTAGACCAACCGGGAAATCCCCGTATTCCCTCCTCTTGCCAGTGTGATGACCGGGGGAAGGTTGGTGGCCCACAGGCCACCATATGAGAACTTTTCACAAGTACATAGAGACAAACACAGAACTCTCTGAGAAAGCTCCTCTGAGCCTCAGTTTTCTCATCTGTAAAATGGGGATACCAATTCTTGCCCCATTTACAGTCCTTGAAAAAGGAATTCATAGGGCCTGGACTCCATCTTAGGCCTGATCATGCTGATCATGCTCAGCCACCTTTCCAATGGACTCTGAACTCTGTGTTTAGTGCCTATGAAAACCACAACAGAAGGATAAGACCCCCTCCAGACAGGGGAACCTTGAAGATCGTATCTAGGTTACTCATCACCTAAGAGAAAACATACATATCACCCCTTCCTCCACACAGGCCATAAATTTTTCTATATCTGTCAGAGTGTAACCTCGGGTTTATTGATTATTGGCTAATTGTTTGACTATTTGAGCACATGAGCACATAGCACGTGAATGATGGGGTTACTGGGATTGTCTTTTCCTTGGTTTATGTAAGTCTCAAGGAATTTGGGGTGGTGGGTGCTGGTCGGGGTCCTTGGCTAAGAGGAGACTCTGCCCTGGGCCCGGTGATGTAATAAACTGCGCCCCACTATCTGCACTGTCCTTCTGAGTGAGTACGTTTCCCAGGACGCGTGGCTACAGCAGCCCACCGCTGCTCTTTGAATAACCTCAATAGCATTTGTGTAAATGCCATCAGCGGCATCAGGGGCATCAAGCAGGTACAGCGCCTTCAAGTTTCCAGTCCTCAGGACAGCCTGGTGGATGTTGCAGCTGCTGCGGTCTCTACTGCAGTCCCATTTTACAAGTCAGTGAACTGTGGCCCAGAGTTCTGTTCCTTGACTCTGCTTGTACTCAGGCCCCATGCCGGTACCTTTCCTACTGCACCACCATCAAAAGTGGATATAAGTAAATCCCACAGAGTGGAGGGTGTTCCCCTGAACACCTGGATACGATCCTAAATCAGATACCCAGCCGTGAACCTGGAGGGTGGAACCAGGTGTGCACAGCCGTGTAGAAGGAGCACTGTGCATATGGTTCAGACCCACGGGCAATCAAGGCCAGTGACGTCCTTCCCGTGAACCCTGGCAGACATGCCACGCTGAGCTGCTGCCCTTCACTGAAACAACCTAGCTGACCCGAAAACCTAGCGGAGGGCCGAAGCTATTTTTGTTTCTTGCAAATCGAACACAAGCAACAGCTGCCTGGTGCCAGGCCAATCGTGGCCTTGACCGTAACACAGGCAGGAAAACTTCTCACTTCCAACAGGTGCTGGCTGGTGGCCAGACAGGGCTGGAGAGGGAGATGGGTCAGGGGTGTGTTTTCCAGCTCTCCCCTCCCCTCCCCTGCTGCAACACACCCAACCATACCTGGCTGGGCCTTGGAGGGACAGAGAATGGCAGCAAGTCAGTGTTAAATCAGCCATCTGTTCCCTTCCCGCAGAGATGAAGTCCTGAGCACTCACTGCCACTTACCCCCGCTGCCGGGCCGCCGGCTCCATTCTCGTGTGGGTCCGACAGGCACCCCCAGTGTGACTAAGGGAGGCAGGCTGTGGAGTGTCCTGTTTCAGCAGGAGCCTGGTGTCATGCATCAGGCCAGGGTGGGGGAGGAGTTTGGACCAGCCCGTGCTGTACACGGGTGAGCTTTCTCCCAAGTCAGGTGCCCTTATCTGCCATCTGTAAATACAAGCCATTCGCCAAGGTCCTTGCTGTTCTCCCGGCTGCAGATTCAAACTCGAGTATTTAAGACGCTGTCTGTGCTCTCAGCGGCTCTGGGGCCCACAGGGCCACCTCCCTCCGGCTTCCCACCATCCCACTCAGGCAGGGCGCTAGGCACAGTTGATCCAAGTGTAGAGCCTCAGGGAGGATGGATCAGTGCCTGGTGACACTCTGCCACTCAGAGGGTTGTCTCTGATAAATCCTCTGTCCCCTCTCTGAATCTGTTTCCCCATCAGGAAAAGGAGGGAAAATCCTCAGCCTCATGCATGTCATAGGATTACTGGTAGGATCAACCGAGACCTGTCAAACACCACCCTCCCCTTCTTGCTGAACCAAAAGGGAAAGAACACAGCTGGTGATGCTGAGCAGGGATTCTCCTCCACCGAGGGACAGAACAGACTGGGTGTTTCTACGCAGGTGGTGGCCCCAGTCCGACACTGCTCAGGTGCCCGGCTGGGACAGGAAGATCCTCACAGAGAGACACTCCCTGGACCCCCTTCAGCTTTGCAGGCCTGTGGGGCAGGTGGTTTCTTCCAAAGAGGAGGCCATCTGTGGGGCTGCAGCAGATGTTAATTCAGGCTGAATTCACTTCTGTTAATTAAATTCTGTCTGTTCCCTGATCCAATAGAGATGGTCCTGAAAACTCTCTCTGTGTGTATGACTTTTTATGTTATTCAGAGAGATAAGATTCTTAATTTTATTTTATATTTATTTGGAGTTTTTATTTATTTATTTTTTTTTGTGGCTATGGGATCTTAGTTCCCTGACCAGCGATCAAACCCATGCCCCCTGCATGGGCAGTGCGGAGTCTTGACCACTGCATGGGCAGGGAAGTCCCAGAGACAGTGGTCCGGGACAGGAAGTTTATCCCTATAGATCAGAGGGGCGTGTCTCCCTGCCAGCAGCGTTTCCTGAGCGTGCGTCCACCGTGCTGAGAGCCTCACACACACGGCCTCGTCATGAGAGGCCCCTGAAGCCCTCTACAAAGGCACCGCCTCTTCCTCACCTTCTGTGGGCCCCATTGCCTCCCAGGCTCACATCGCGAGGACCCAGGTGGCCGCGCTGTGAAGCGCACACTCCTAACCTCCATGTCCTCCTGCTCTCTGTGCCGCTTCCCTCCATAAGCCCCGAGGGAGGTCCTAAAACCCCGGGCCTGAGAAGTGAGTGTTGGGGCGCTGCTTGGGCTCTTAGAGCCCTGGGTTTGTTTTTAAATCTCGGCATCCACGCCTTTAAGAAACCAAAACGCAACAAGAAATAAACAACAAAACGACTTCTCTAGGCTTGAGGCTTCTTCTCCTGGAAAAGGTTTTGGGAGAGACAGGAGAGTTCTAACCAAAGGGAAAAATAACCTTTTAGAATCAAGATTCAGCCGCTAGAATCCCAGAATCAGGACAGTCGCGTCTGGAAGGCAGTTCATTTTCTCTTATTCTAGCTGCACTGTGTGGCCTGTGGATTCTTAGTTCCCTAATCAGGGATGGAACTCATGCTGTCTGCACTGGAAGGCAGACTCAACCACGGGACCACCAGGGAGGTGTGTGGAAGGCAGTTAGGAAGCAACTCCTTCCAGGTGTGGAGATGGACAGGAGAAACATTAAAGGTGACATCTGCTCTGGGCCTTTGAAGGAGGAATAGGAGTTCACCAGGTTGCCAAGGGAGCAGGAAATCCCAAAGAGAATCTGCCCTCGACACCTGCTGGAGGGCGAATTTCCAACTCTACTGTCTGAAGATGGGGACTCAGCCAAAGTCACTCAGCTGGGAGCAGGAACTAGCAGAATGGCTCTGTTGTGAAGGGATAATCTTTTGTGTCAATTGCACTCATCTCACACGCTAGTAAAGTAACACTCAAAATTCTCCAAGCCAGGCTTCAGCAACATGTGAACTGTGAACACCCTGATGTTCAAGCTGGTTTTAGAAAAGGCAGAGGAACCAGAGATCAAATTGCCAACATCAGCTGGATCATGGAAAAAGCAAGAGAGTTCCAGAAAAACATCTATTTCTGCTTTCTTGACTATGCCAAAGCCTTTGACCATGTGGATCACAATAAACTGTGGAAAATTCTGAAAGAGATGGGAATACCAGACCACCTGACCTGCCTCTTGAGAAACCTATATGCAGGTCAGGAAGCAACAGTTAGAACTGGACACGGAACAACAGACTGGTTCCAAATAGGAAAAGGAGTTCGTCAAGGCTGTATATTGTCAATGAAAGTAAAAGAGAATGAAAAAGTTGGCTTAAAGCTCAACATTCAGAAAACGAAGATCATGGCATCCAGCCCCATCACTTCATGGGAAATAGATGAGGAAACAGTGGAAACAGTGTTAGACTTTATTTTGGGGGGCTCGAAAATCACTGCAGATGGTGATTTCAGCCATGAAATTAAAAGACACTTACTCCTTGGAAGAAAAGTTATGACCAACCTAGATAGTATATTCAAAAGCAGAGACATTACTTTGCCGACTAAGGTCCGTCTAGTCAAGGCTATGGTTTTTCCTCTGGTCATGTTTGGATGTGAGAGTTGGACTGTGAAGAAGGCTGAGCGCCGAAGAATTGATGCTTTTGAACTGTGGTGTTGGAGAAGACTCTTGAGAGTCCCTTGGACTGCAAGAAGATCCAACCAGTCCATTCTGAAGGAGATCAGCCCTGGGATTTCTTTGAAAGGAATGATGATGAAGCTGAAACTCCAGTACTTTGGCCACCTCATGCGAAGAGTTGACTCACTGGAAAAGACTCTGATGCTGGGAGGGACTGGGGGCAGGAGGAGAAGGGGACGACAGAGGATGAGATGGCTGGATGGCATCACAGACTCGATGGACGTGAGTCTGAGTGAACTCCAGGAGTTGGTGATGGACAGGGAGGCCTGGCGTGCTGTGATTCATGGGGTCGCAAAGAGTCGGACACGACTGAGCGACTGAACTGAACTAAACTGAATCACGTGTGTTCTTCAGAATGTTTGCATCTGGAGAAGATATTTAGGTATAGCTCCCGACAAATGGGGAGACTGGAGGAACCACACTGGCTGTGCAGTCTGCAAGCCTCACCTTTCCCTGAGACTGGCTGAGGGCACCAGTGCTGCATCCACACTTCCCTGCCCCAGAAGAACAGCAAGAGAGCGGCAGCCTCCATCTCTGGGAAGAGACTGTGCTCTGCTATTCTTCAGCTACGAACAACAGCCAATAAACAACAGCAGCTACCCCTCCCATTATGGGGCTTCCCTGGTGGCTCAGAGGGTAAAGCGTCCGCCCGCAATGCAGGAGACCTGGGTTCGATCCCTGGGTAGGGGAGACCCCCTGGAGAAGGAAATGGCAACCTACTTCAGTACTCTTGCCTGGAAAATTCCATGGACGGAGGAGCCTGGTAGGCTACAGTCGGGAACACAGAGTCGCACACGACTGAGCAACTTCACTTCTCACCCCTCCCATTATAATGAGCATCCTGCATTCAGGATCTCGTTTATCTTATCACATTTCACAGATCAGGCACGAGAATCCAATGCCCAGAGAGGGGGAGTGACATTCCCAAAGTCATACAGCTTTGGAGTTCATAGAATCCAGCCTTGTCCTGCCTGACTCCAAAGCCTAGACTCCTAAGAGGGGGAGGTGAGCAAACTATTGATTCAACTGATTAACTGGCCACCCTCTTGGATGGATGGAATCAGAAGCCTGGAAGAGACACGGGGAGGGTCGGCGGTTCTGAAACTTGTCACCTGTCAGAACACCTAGGCCTCTGGAGAACCTCAGCAAACACTGATAGAGCAAGCCTGAAATACCAACACCCAGTCGGTCCTAGAATCGAGCAGGTGTGAGGCCTCAGGGGCCACCGATGTAAGAACCCAGCTTCCAGCAGGAAAACACATTTGAGAAAAGTCTGTACGCTTCAGTTCTTCCTGCAGTCAGCAAAGGAGGTTCTGAAACTTGTCACCTGTCAGAACACCTAGGCCTCTGGAGAACCTCAGCAAACACTGATAGAGCAAGCCTGAAATACCAACACCCAGTCGGTCCTAGAATCGAGCAGGTGTGAGGCCTCAGGGGCCACCGATGTAAGAACCCAGCTTCCAGCAGGAAAACACATTTGAGAAAAGTCTGTACGCTTCAGTTCTTCCTGCAGTCAGGCAAAGGCTCAGACACCAGAAGTCCCAGGGTCCTTTGGGACTGTTGACCTTGAAAGGGGCACATCCCTGGTGCCTGTTACACGGCAGGTGCTGGATTTACACCTGGGGAGACAAGTCCAGCTTCGGATGGGGTTGACCTGCGTGGGAGGGAGGGCCAGGCAAAACCAGCCTGAATGTTTCCAGATTGGCCCCTGTCTTGGAGGAATGTAAGAGCAGCGATCCCCTACCTCCAGAGGAAAACTTTCTCTGTGAGCTCAGAGGTCTATCGGGCTCATCTGTCCTGATCCTGTCTCACTGGCGTCATTCCTATAGAAACTGCAGAAGCTGACTGTTCTGCGCGACTGAGGTCCCCCCCACCTTTCAGATGGAACTCTACCCTCCTTCCCCTCTCTTTCTTCTGTGCCGGGAATTTGCATTCTTCAACCATCACTCATTCATGAGCAGGTAATTCCTGGGCACAGGCGAGGTTGTCATGGATATGGAGCAAACAGAGCGGGAATGGTCCTGCCCAGGCAGGGTTTACACTGTCAGTGGGAAGCAAGTTAAGATCTTGGAGCAAAGTAAGGGCACAAGCAGGAGAATCGCCACGAAGGAGAAGCAGTCGAAATGCAGGAAGCAGGGGCCCTGCCTTAGTCTTAGAGGTGAGGGAAAGCTTTCTCAGGGATATCTCAGCTGAGACGGAAGGCATGTGACTTCACCAGGCAGAGGTACAGGATCAGGAGGAGACAGAATCTCTCCAGGAACCCTACACAGTTGGCCTGGCGCTGAGAAAAGGGTGTGGTGGGTAGCAGACAGGGATGGTGAGCAAGGTGGGGGCCACACCTCCTTCTTGGAGCTGGAGAGGGCTGGAGCTATGGAGAGAGCCCAGAGAAGATGCTACAGCCAGGCCACCCCGGCAGGAATCTCAGCTCTGCCACCTACCTACAAGCAGAGTGGGTAACCTGAGCCTTAGCTTCCCCAACCTCAGCAACCCACCGGCGCGATTAAATGCACTCACGGGGTGGGTGAATTGTTTGCTGTTGTTGTTTAGTCGCGAAGTTGTATCTGACCCTTTGCGACCCCATGGACTGTCGCCCGTCAGTCCATAGGATTTTCCAGGCAAGAATACTGGAGTGGGTTGCCATTTCCTCCTCCAGGGGATCTTCCCGACCTAGGGATGGAACTCACATCTCCTGCTTGGTAGGCGGACTCTTGACCACTGACCCACCCGGGAAGCCACAGGCAGACTGTTTAGCCTGGTGTAAATAAAGGCTGGCCCCCGCCTTGGGGGCCGGGGACCCAATGCATTGGTGTCCCCGATGTCGAGCTGTTACGTGATGGGGACTTCCTCCCGTCACCCCTGGCTCTGTTGGCTGAGCGCCTCCACTCAGGCTGGTCCCCGGGCGGGCCCACTGCAGCACCAGCCCGGAAGGCAGTGGTGTAACTCGGGACAGGGGGGCACCTCCTTCCCATCTGAGCCATACGCCACCCTGGGGACTGCGGTTCACTTTCAAGTGAACCCCATGCTTCCTGCCAGCTTTGGAAATGCAGTTGCCAACTTTAGAGCTGAATCGACTGAGCCCCACAGACGGGTGACTCACCTCCCTAAAAAGAAGCAACCTCTCCTCTGTCCTGTCCCTTCCGGACTGAAAACAAAATACTGGCTGTAGACACAGAATCAGAGTCTGGGGGCTCGAGCCCTGGTACCCTCACCCAAAAACCCTTTAACGCTGTGTACCTGAGTCTTGGAACCTCAGCTTTCTCGTTCTGAAACATACCAAAGCCTGCCTAAATAATGAGGATGCTTAGAAGAGCTCGTAGGCTGTACAGACAACAGTAGCAGCCTTGGTCTCAAGGGCCCCTTCCTGCTAAAGTGCAGCCACACAGAAATGCCAGGGGGCGGGGACGGGGTCTGACGGTTGGCTCTGCCCTTGGGACCCACCTCTCTTACCCTGGAATCCCGGTTTACAATCTCATGAAGTGTAATCAAGTCGGCCTCACTGATGAGGGATCAGGTTTAATGCCAGAAATTAATCTAGGTTTTTTTTTTGTTTGTTTGTTTTTGAGTTTGAAATAATGACACCTATGGACAACACAGTGTATTGGTTGAAGTACTGGATCTGGAGATGCTCGATTTGAGATTTCTGCTCGTTATTTCCTGCATGATCTTGAGCAACTTTCCTCACCTCTCTGAGCTTTGGTTTTCTTGAGGATTTGATGGGGAGGGTAAGAATGCCTTCCTCAGAGTTTAAGGCTTCAATTCTCTAATATACAAACAATGCAAATCACGAAAGCACGCTTCTCGCTTCTCGTATGCGTTTCCACCAGCTGCACTTCCCAGGTCGCTTCAAGCCCTGTGCTAGGTGCTCTGCCTAAGACAACTTTGAGCCACAGTTCCCTCTCACGGGGACCAGTGTACCAGCCTCCTGACCCATCTACCTGCCCCCAGTCCTGTCTCTCCAGTCCATTACGAACAGACAACCACAGGAATCATGTCATACAGTCATAACTTCCCTGATGTCCAGATGATGACTTCTAAGCGTATTTCCCACTGAAAGGAACCAGGACCCCTTGGAGAAATGACTGACTCCAGGGCTGGGGCAGACTTGTAAACACAGGAGGTACACCCTGAATGGGCTTCCCTGTCAAAAAAAAAGATACTTAGGGCCAAAAATATAAGACAACAATTGTAGTGGATTGAAATACGTCAAATATATTGACATTTTAAAAAACCATGAGGTCATAATGTTATGAAGACAAACACAAACCCCGTCCCTCACTGACACCTTGGAAGGTTGCCATGGCACCACTTATTACTTTGGAAACTGAATTACCAAAAAAAAGGATGTGATTGAGCGTCTCTCCTGCCTTTGCTGTAGGAAAAGACCCTGTATACTTCAAGGTTGCCAAACAGTGGGTGAAAGTTCTAAGTTATAGAACAGGGATGGCTCATAAACACGGAATGATTGATGGCAACAGGAAACCATGATTCACAACCATAAACGAAATAATAATGTCCTAGGCTCCGACCATCGGTGACTTGTAAAGCCATCTGGGGAAAGGTTGAAGAGGAATTTCACAACAGAGATCAGGTTACCCCCAGACCCTGCGATGAGTCGATATCATTGCAAGTGGGATAATCAGACATTCTGTTCTTCTCAACAGGACACAGTGAGTATACAGCAACAGCTCTGCATTTGAACCTGAGTTCATCCAGGACTCTAGACTTAATATTTTATAAAGAAGGACAGAGAAGCTTGCCACATGATGCCTTGAGGGTGCTTATTCAGCCTGATCAGCCAAATCCAGCACGGGGAAAATTCTACAGGACACAGGATTCCATTTCTTCAATAAGCAACTGTCATTTAATAAAGGAGGGTAGTGATTACTATAGGTGAAAAGAGACTTACTAGGACCTTTTGTGGGTCCTGATTTGAATAAAACAACCTCAAAGACAAAATCTTTGAGATGACTGGAGGACATTGAGCATGAGCTGGATTTGGATAAAGGAAACAGCATTAGCTGCACTGGAGGTAGATAATCATGGCAATGACTTTGTATTTTTATTCATTTAACTGGCTGCGCCAGGTCTTAGCTGCAACTTGCAAACTCTTACTGGCAGCTTGTGGGATCTAGTTCCCTGACCAGCAACTGATCCTGGGCCCCCTGCATTGGGAGGGCGGAGTCTTAGCCACTGGACCACCGGGAAAGTACTGGCAACGGCTTTTGTAAAGAAGTCCTCATCTCTTTTAGAGCAATGTACTAAAGTATTTATCTGGCTCTGAGATTTGCTTGAAAATACACCAGAGAAATGGAACTTGAGTTAATGATAGTAACCTGAGTTACTCAGTAACTCAAGTTACTGAATTATTCAAGGGGAAAGGTATTGAAGACTACAATTTCTAAGAAATGTGTGCAGGACTTCCCTGGCGGGCCAGTGGTTAAGACTCCATACTCACAATGCAGGGGACCAGGTTCGATCCCTGGTCAGGAAATTAAGATCTCGACCAAAAAAAGAAATGTGTAAAAAGTGTAGATAGAGAGACAGACATGTGATGAAGCAAATATAAAACTGTTAATGGCAGAATCTAAGTGGCGGGTGTCTGAGTGCTCACTGTAACTTTCTTTCAACGTTGTTGTATGTCTGAAAATGTTCATTATAAAATGTTGGAGGAAAATACAGGAGGGGAAGGTGTATGCGTGCGTAGGAGAAACTAGAGGCGCTGAAGGTTGACCGCTATTGAAGGCGGGTGGTGAATGCCTAGGGCTTGCTGTGCTATTCACACTACCTGTGAATGCCTTTCCCAAAAAAGCTCATTTGTTGCACTAAAAAGTTTAAAAATACACAAAGCAAGATGGAAGGCACCCAGCCTACTGATTGGAACCTGAGTAGTTAATGGGCTTCTCAGGTGGCATGAGTGATAAAGAACCCACCTGCCAATGCAGGAGACTTAAAAAGAGACGCAGGTTCGATCCCTGAGTCGGGAAGATCCCCTGGAGGAGGAAATGGCAACCCACTCCAGTATTCTTGCCTGGAGAATCCTACAGACAGAGGAGCCTGATGGGCTACAGTCCCTGGGGTCACAAAAAATTGGACATGACTAAAGCAGCTAGCATACATACGCAGTCACTGAGTCATGTCCAAGTCTCTCGACCCCCTGGACGGCAGCCCGCCAGGCTCCTCTGGCCGTGGGATTTCCCAGCAAGAACAATGGAGCGGCACACGGGTCAGAATGGCCATCATCCAAAAATCCACAAACAGCAGTGCTGGAGAGGGTGTGGAGGAAAAGGAATCTTCTTGTACTGCTGGTGGGAAGGTAAAGTGATACAGCCACTATGATACGCAGTCATTGAGTCATGTCCAAGTCTCTCGACCCCCTGGACGGCAGCCCGCCAGGCTCCTCTGGCCGTGGGATTTCCCAGCAAGAACAATGGAGCGGCACACGGGTCAGAATGGCCATCATCCAAAAATCCACAAACAGCAAGTGCTGGAGAGGGTGTGGAGGAAAAGGAATCTTCTTGTACTGCTGGTGGGAAGGTAAAGTGATACAGCCACTATGAAGACAGTGTGGAGATTCCTTAAAAAACTAGGAATAAAGCCACCATATGGCACAGCAGTACCACTCCTAGGCAAATACCCCCAGAACCAAAATTGAGAATGACACATGTACCCCGAGGTTCACTGCAGCACCATTTACAAAAGCTAGGACATGGAAGCAACCTAGATGTCAACTGACAGATGGATGCACAAAGACATTGTACATATAAACCATGGGATACGACTCAGCTATAAAAAAGAGCACATTTGAGTCAGTGGATGAACCTAGAGCCTATTACACAGTGAGATGCACGGAGAGAGGAGCACGGAAGCATACACACTACCATGTGTAAAACAGAGAGCAATGGACGTTTGCTGTATGACTCAGGGGACTCAGACCAGGACCTTGTAGGAACCCAGAGGGGTGGGGAGGCAGGAGGAAGATTCAAGGGAGGAGACACATGTACACCTATGGCTAACTCATGCTGATGTATGGCAGAAATCAAACCGATACTGTGAAGTGCTCACCAGTCAATTAAAAATAAATAAGTATAATTAAAAAAAAAAAAGAATACTGGAGTGGGTTGCCATTTCCTTCTCCAGGGGATCGTCCCGACCCACCCCCCGGGATCAACCCTGGGTCTCCTGCATTGGCTGATGGATTCTTTACCACTGAGCTACCTGGGAAATTAAAGTGTTTATTTCCCCATAAAGATCAAGTATCTGGTATAAAGTCATACTCTAATTTCTATCTCAGATCTGAAGGTAACAAGAGGCTGAGGGAGTTCATGCAACACCCAAGCAGGGGCACATAAAACTCTTTTGCATGAACACAAAACGCCTTCCCAGAGCTCTTCAAATAAAGTCACGATCTGGGGATGCTTGCAACTCTGATCCCTTAGGATGAGCTGGGTCTTTCCATTTAAAACCTGGAGAGGTCAGTCAGTAAAGAAATCGCATCTTGGAAAAGATGCCCCAAGACACCGTTAGAAGCAAAAACTATTTAGAAAACAATGTCTATACCTTCCAGTTTTTAAATTGAAAAAGACCTGCTTCCTGGGAACCCCCACTATGGACAGGGGAGCCTGTCGGGGTGTGGTCCATAGTGTCACAAAGAGCCAGACACTAAGCGGCTGAGCCCGCACACACGTGCACTGTTAAAGGTAAGGCTCCCTGGAAGGAGGAGAGACAGACCGAAGGATGGTTCAAGGGGGAGCCCTATTTTACCTGCTTGATTCAAGACTTCCTTGGTACTGCGTTTTTTAAAAATGAAACAAAATCATGTCTTTCTAGCCGCAGAGGACACCAGAAATGCTTGACTCTTGAGTCTGCATTAAAAAAAAAAAAAAAAAAAGAGCAAGCTTGAGAAATCAGACACCTATAGGAAACAGAATTCTCTTCCTGAAGACAGAAGCTTTGGGAGTCAAAAATCCCCCCCCTTGCCTTTTAGGTAAGCCTAAACTCTTTTGGTTTGGGGAACTGATGAAAGTTTGCACAGGGATCCCCAGCAACATAACCATTTATAGAAGCAAAGAAAAGTCCTTCATCTACATTACATTTCCAGCCCTTTACATCAGCTTCTCACAGCCAGCCATGCTTCTGTCCAGAGGCTGCCCTCGCTAACGTGTTAAACTCCTGTTCACCTGGACACTGGCTGTGTGGTCAATGACCCTAGGGAGAGGAGAGCTCACTTACCACTTATCTTTGCCTCTTTCCTTTCCCCATGTCCTTTTAACTGGGCATCCAGGCTGAATTTTCCAGGTTCCCTTTTTGCTGCGGACCTGAATGTCAGCTAGCCAGCTGCTCACTGCGGGGACTATAAATGTCACTTTCAGATGAACTAGCTCCGGCTGTTTAAAAATATCCCCGGGGCACTCCACTTCCAAGGCTCTGAAGAGCAGGCATAAGCCAGGCAAAGTGGGAAAAGTTCTGTCCCCTCCTTTTAATCCCATTCCTCGCTTTATTTCAAAATCCCTAGATGCCTGACCCACAGGTCATTTAAAGCCCAAGCTGCCGTCAGCAACACAAAGTCATTTTGGCCCTCCTGACACGTGCAGAAAATTAACCCCGAGCAGGTCGTGGGGTGTTCGTGAAATGTCTTCTGGAACAAGCCCACATTGAAGGCCCAAGACGATCACTTTCAAAAGATCTCCTGGCTTCTCTCTCCACAAGATATTTTGTAAAAACTCTCTAAAGGAAGATGCCACCTGATGAAATGTCTCCTATTTTTCAGGACCCAGGGGAAAAAAACACAGAACCAAACAGCTCCATTCCCATGCAGGGTCAGATGGCTGTCTCGGGGACTGGTGGAGGAGACATAAATCGGCTCTGTGCCACGGTTACAGAGTGTTCCGCAGCTGGGGTGTGTGTGTGGAGGGAGGGGGGCTAAAGGCTTGTAGGACAAAGGTCACGTCCAGATCTGAGACAGAGCTGGGCGGGGAGGGGACCCAAGGCCGCACAAAAGGGCATTCCACTGTGCTCCCAGAAAAGATAAGAGGACTGCAGTTCAGTGGCCCGCAAGTGGAAAAAACCGAAGGGCGCTGAACTGATGCACACGTGATTTCAGCGGTGGGTATGCCAGGTACAGCTTCACCCTGCCAGAGCGACCTCATTTTGGGCACGTTTCTCAAGAAGAAAGAGTTAGCAAATAGTGAGTCTCATGGGATTTTCTCCAGTGGACTTACAAGGAGGAAGCGTATTTCTTGCCTGCTGCCCGGGTTCTCCTGAAGCCTGGGTATCATCAGAGGGAGCCTGGAGCTGGGGATGAAAAACATGCAGGTCAGGGTCTCAGTCAATGGCGGGGCTTAGGTTGTTTACCCAGACTGCTTCACTCCAGCAGAGCTCACACACGCCTTTGGAAGAGCCATCTCTCTAAACGCAGACATGTCCTCCGATGTCTCTAGGGGGAGCCATTCGTAACTCAGGGAAATTTTTTCAACACTCCATTGAAAACACTCTCCCTAATGACTCCAAAAAATTATGATCTGGGCAGAGGGTCAATAAGTGGCAGGACTACTGGGCTTTGAAATCAGATTGATCTGACTCTGAATCCTTGCTGTCACCTGTGGCTTTGGGCAAACGGCCAAGGCTGTTTTTTCATCTAATGACTTCACCGCATGGTTGAGAAGAATAAATAAAACGCTGCGAACTTCCCTGGTAGTCCAAGGCTTGTGAATCCACCTTGCAATGCAGGGGAAGAGGGTTCGATCCCTGATCAGGGAATTGAGATCCCACACGCCACGGAGCAACTGAGCCCTCGAATTCTGGAGCCGAAGGGACACAACTAGAGAATTCCACGTGCTGCAAAGCAAGATTCCTCACGATGCAACGGAGATCCCGTGTGGTGCAACTAAGACCTGAAGGGTCCTCCAGCCTACCCCCTTATCGTACAGATGGAGAAACTGTGGCTTGAACTGGGGTTGGTGGGTCACATGACCCGTAAGCAGAGGAGGAGTAACAGAAATCCTCAAGTGGCCAAGACCTGCCACCTCCGGCCCCCCACCCTGCGTGGTGTAACCCCCGCCCCGGGGGTCCCAGGTGACACCAACGCAGCTCTGAACTCCAGCTGCCCAAAGGGGAGATGGAGCCAAAGCACAGAGTTCCTACAGGTACAGCGAGTCGCCTTGCACAGGCGTTTGCCCTGCTCATTTGCCCTGAAGACTCTGGCTCCCCTACCCTGAATTCTCCCTACCGCCCAGCCAGCCACCCTGACACCCCTGGGGAAGTCACTGCCTTCCTGGCGGGGCCTCAGTGCCTCCTGGTGGCCATCCAAGGCCCAAGATGAGGAGTTGGCTCATCGCCAAGCCCAGCTCACGTGTGGCCTTTTGCCCAACAGAGTTCCAGAGCGGGGTCCCACCCTGGATGCTGCAGCCCAAACCCTCCTCCTGGGGAGGGATGATTCCACCCATGGAGTCCCATACTAGCTTTGTCCCCAGGGTACCCCAGTTCTAAGAGTTACATTTACCGAAATCCCCCTGTGGCATAGAGTGTCTGATTGTTACGTAGGCTTGATTCTGAGTTTCCCTGTTTGGCCCATGGGTCAGCAGGGAGTTGCAGCTTTTTGTTGTCAGTGCCAGCCTGGGAAAGGCCTGTCCTCCACTGAGAGCTACAGGGCAGGTGAGAAAGCTGGATTTGGAGCAGGCCTGCTGGGAGGACGCTGATGCTGACGGCCTTTGGAGGCCCTGACCTCTAAGGACCCACCTGCTTGGAACCAGTGTCCCTTCTCTGACTCCGTTAGGGTTCAGGTGGACACAACCAGCCAGAGAGGGTAAGGGATCTGTCACAGGCCTCTGAACTTAGGTGTCTGCTGTCTGTTTAGCCTCCCAGTCGTGTCCAGCTCTTTATGACCCTCCCCCATTCCCCCCACCCCATGGTACCCCACCAGGCTCCTCTGTCCATGTAATTTTCCAGGCAAGAGTATTGGCATGGGTCACCATTTGCTACTCCAGGGGCTCTTTTTGAACCAGGGATTGAATCTCCATCTCCTGCACCGGTAGGTGAGTTCTTTACCACTGGGCCACCTGGGAAGCGCTAGGTGACCTGTAGGGGTTGCTTAATGTAAGCTGTCTGTGGAAGGCTATATCCTTGAATCTGATGCTGGAGCTTGAAGCCCCAGGCCAGGCTCTCAGGACAGAGGTATCTGAGGCAGCCAGGAGCAAGAAGGTGCTGGAATCCACAGGCACAAGCCCATTCGGAACTAAGTAACCTTAGTTCCCTGAGATGGTCCACATAGCTTCTGTGGTATTGCCAAAAATGTATAAATTGATAAATCAAGGGAAAGACCGAGAACATGTCACAGACTTTGAACGAGACATCATAGTAAAGTGTAATGTGGCATCCTGGATCCTGATACAGAAGACATTACTGGGAAAACGAGAAATTTGAATAAAGCTCGTACTTAGTAGGGAGCACTGTACGAACCTTTTTTTTATAACTGCAGTTTAAAGACTTTTTGGCTGCACTGGGTCTTCACTGCTGTGTGGGCTTTCCCCTGGGTGTGGCAAGCAGGGACCACTCGAGGCTTGGGCATCTCTTGTTGCAGAGCACAGGTTCTAGGGTTCATGAGATCAGTGGTTGTGGCTCCTGGGCTCAGTTGCTACTCAGCACGGGAATCTTCTGGGACCAGGGATCAAACCTGCGCTCCCTCCACTGGCAAGCAGACTCTTTACCACTAACCACCAGGGAAGCCCCTGTGCCGTTTTGATTCCTGGTTTTGATCCTTGTACTGTGGTTCAGTGAGATACGAACATGAGAGGGAGCCGGGTGAAAGGTAAATGAGAACAGAGTTTAAAATAACTTTACAGGTTCAAAAGGAAGTTCAGTGGGAAATCTGCTTCCCTCCTGTCCTTCAACTACCCAGGCTGCTTCCCCACAGGGATCAATGTTAGCCGTTCCTGATGTTTCCTCCTAGAGTAACCTCTGTCTGCCGTAACTAGTCTCCAGCCCACCTGCCGTATCTGCCATCTCGGCCTCTGACTTGGCATGCTTCAAACTTCAAACGCCTGGTGACTCAGGGCTGCTTTCTCAGCATCAACAGCAGGAAAGATATCTTTTCCAGCCAGAAGAGGTTCCCAGCAGACCCCAACCCCATCTAGCCCCCGCCCACCCTCCACAGCACCCAGGGCGCTACGCAGGGTGGGGGGGCCCAGCTTTGAGCAGGCCTCACCTCCTCTTGTGGCCCCCTCAGGAGGCCCAGGGCTTCCCGAGGTTGCCAGGCAGTGGAGCGGGGGCAGGGGCGGGAGGAAGGAGGAAGCACAGGCAAGTGTGCCCCTTCCTGCCCACAGTGGTTGTCATGGTGACCCCGGGTTAAGAGGAGTCCAAGGGCATCCGCCCAGGGCCCGGAAGAACTAGGCACAAGTGAAACAACAGTTTTTTATTATCAAACTCAGGCAGCTTTAAACCCAGCTGGGCTAACCCTTTAAACCCAGCTTACAGCAAAACCGTGTCATCTGGGGATGGAGGTGCACAATAAAGGCTGTCTCTTAAAAGAGTATTAAAAATATATATACATATCTGCATATCTTCTAAAAAAGCAAAATTCACCAGTGTCATAGAAAAGAAAAATCCTAAAGTGATTTCAGTCCAACCCCCACCCCTCTAAATGAAGAAACAGCATTGGCAGTCTCTGGTGGCTCAAAAACTCCAACTCAGGATGGACCCAGAAAGCCTTTCTTTCCTCTTAAAACAACGCTTTCTGCTTCATGTTCAACCTCCATAGCTTACTCCTTAGAAACACCTGAAGAATTACTATATAAATAAGACCAAGTGTGCTTTTCCCAGCTTCTATTCACTTAAAATTCACACTAAGGATGGTTCCTTAGCAATTTTCACCTCTACTACAGGCAGGAAATCAATCCCTAATTTCTGAGAACTGGCAAAACATCCTCAGTCTTCCTGAGGGCTCCACGAAAGGCCACAGATCAGACTGAAATGCCAGGGTAGGCAAAGGGGGCCTTTCCAAATAACAGTCAGCATCCCCAAATCTAAAGTCTAACCTATCAGTGAAAACAAGCAGCAGCTGGCTGTAACAGAAGGTGCTAACAAAGGGGAAGAGTCAGCACTCGACCTTAGGTCCCTTCCGGGAAGCCTGAGCCGCAGCTCGTGTGGTCCAGTTATCTCTGGCTGAATAAAGCCGCCGCTCCCAGGCAGCCTGGCTCATGGCTGCTCCGCCTGAAACATGTTCCCTTGTGCAGGGTGCTTGAGAATCACGAGGGAGATTTTCTTACTTTGACTTCATAAACGACCAAAACTTCTATTTCACAGCTTCTAGAAAACTGCTCAGAGACCCCAATCCCCAGGGTCAATGTCACCCCCAGGATCCAGGTCACAGGTCCTTCCAGTTGACGGGCTCTTTGCCGGACTTCTGCAGCAGCTCGTTGGTTTTAGAGAAATGCCTGCATCCGAAGAAGCCCCTGTACACGGACAGCGGTGAGGGGTGCGCGGTCTGCAGCACGTGGTGCCGCTTCTGAAAGAGGGGGAGACGGGCGGTGAGACTGTGGGGCCCATTTGGAATTTTTAACCAAACCACTCTGCCATTTGCCCTTTCCAGCAGCTCTGCTGCTCCACTGTGCCAGCTCTAAATTCACAGCGTCCACACACGTCTGTGCGTGAGTTCATCCTCCAATGGCTGGTAGAGCCACTACCTGGGGAGGAGGCTCCGAGAAAGCAGAAGACCACTCCCTCTCCACCTTCTGCTGGGCACTCTGGGTGGGATGTGTGGGTGCCTGTGTCCTCCTATGACCCAGCAGTCCCACTGCTGAGACTGCCTCTGGTAAGGGACTCAGCAATGCACGGCTCCTAGCCGGTGAAACCTGCTATAAACCCAGTGCTATGCATGCAGAAGATAACACATATTTTCCTAAAGGTTCTGACAACACAACACCACATAGCTACCAGAAGAACAAGGTCAAGCTATACACGCTGATATGAGGAGCCCTCAAAATCTGTCAGAAGTGGAAAAAGAGAAACAAGAAAGGATAAATCCATTAAAAAAAAATCTTCTGGGGGAGGGGGAGCAGATAAGACCCAAGACACTAATTATAGTAGTTCCTTTAGGGGAAGGAGTAGAAGGCATTTCTTTTCCATCCTGTACTCGCTTTGCTGTTTCAATCATCTCACCACAAAAATGGAATACTTAATATTTATCAAAATATCACCTGTAGCTAACTGAGTGGGAAGATCCTGGACCATTTTTGTTTTCTTCCTAATTCTTTCCTGTATTTAACCAAAAATCACCCAACAAGTAGTTTCTGTCTCAGATGGTAAGGTAATCCTCCGGCAGTGGAGGAGATCCCCAGTCAATCGTCAATCCCTGGGTCAGGAAGAACCCCTGGAAGAGGGCAGTAAAAAGGCAACCCACTCCAGTATCCTTACCTGGAGAATCCACGGACAGAGGACCCAGGCGGGCTATAGTTCATGGGGTCACAGGGAGTTAGACACGACTAAGCAACTAACACAACACCCTGTGAATACCTGTCTTTCAAGACACGGCTGCTTTCAAGGAGCTCGGTCCAGGAGGGGCTGCTGGGGAGGCCAGGCAGCCTGGATCCAGGTGCTGGCCCTGCTGTTCAGCAATGGGGCACCTTCCAGAGTCACTGACTATCCCTAGGCCACTTTTCACCTGTGGCCTGGGAGTAACAGCAGTGACAGCTTGGTTAAGATCCCATGAAGAATAAAGGTGGGTCTTATGCACCGAGCATCAGGAGGGGATGCAGGCCAGGTACTCAGCACAGGATCTAGCGGGCAGGGCAGGTCCCTGTGTGCACTCCAAAGGGCAAGTCAGCAGCCAGCCTGGGCACACAAAGACCTGCACGTGGTAGGCAAAGGCAGGCAGGAGAGTGGGCCGGGGTTTGGAGTTCAGAGGCTGAGAGGCAGGCCAAAGCCACCCCCAGACCCCAGCTGGTGACCCCAGTCAAGGCCTTCCAGGGAGAAGGCATCTGAGCACTCTGGGCAAGATGAGATGAGGCCGACCTGAGGCTAAGTTGGGCAGGTGGGGAGGGGCTGAGAGAAGGAAGGCTGTCAATGGTTGGTGTGTCTGTGGGGGGCGGGGGGAAGGGGAGGGGGAAGGGAGAGGTCTAGAACATGTGTGATTATTTACTTTCAAACCAAACCAGACTTAATACTACAGATTACAGATATACTGAGCAAGGGTGCTTCTGACCACAAACCTCCCTAAGACACAGACTGGAAATGACTCCCATACACATTCTGTTTCCTAGATAACCTTACTAAGCAGTCAGTTCATTTACGCCGGGTTTTATTCCTACTATTCCCTCCCCAAAAGAAAAACACCTAAAAACATCCTGCTCATTCACAAAGAACCTTTACAGAGAAAAATTAAGATGGAACTCCACTTCAGAGAAAATGGAGAGGATAAATGACACCTGAGTCCAGTCTCTGGACCCAAACTTGATGGCTGGCTTGGTACCCTCGCCCACAGGCCCACCCAGGTCTGAGCGGGATGCTCAGCTCAGAGTCAGAAGCTCCACTCACAAGTGAGCGGGCAAGTGGCCTCACCTCCCTGAGCCCGGTACAAAGGGGAGCCCGTGTATCCCCCATGCCTTGCCCCGGACATAGCGTTTGTTAAGATCAGGTGAGTCGCGGCCTAAGAAGGGCTGGACTTGCTCTGACAGGGGTGGGGCTTCAGCATGTTTGCGCATCTCTGACACATCATCAACTGCCAGGCCTCCTCGATTTCTCCTTCACTTATCCAAGTGTATACACTGTAACTTCTCCCCCCAGCTTCACTGCCCAATTCAGTGCCTCCAGCAGCCCAAGCTAAGCATCCCTCCTTGCTGCCTGCCTGCATGCCTCCCCCAGTCCCAGCCCCGCAACAACCAGTCTTGTCTCCTTCAAACCAGCTTTACCCACAGTCCATGACAGGCATCTCGGGCTCAGCCCAGAGCGGTGGCGGATTGGGGTGGTTTTAGGACTGGGTTAAAGGGCATGAGGGAAAGGACTGGAGGATGACTTCTGGCTGGGCTTTTTTTTGGTCAAGGCGCACGTGGGAATTCGACTAGGGCTTGAATCTCAGGCTCCCTGCAATGGAAGCATGGGATCTTACTTTTTAGGATGACTTCTGGTTTTTCATAACAGAAACTGGGTATGCACGGGTGCTTCGGTAAGTAAGTGGAGGAAGGAAGGAACAAGTTGGGGGAGGATGCGGGGAGGGCAGAGAATGACCAGCTGAGTTAGTGGTGTCAGGGACTGGCAACCAGAGAGCGCTGACGGTGTTTCCACGGGGAAGTTAAATTTGCGCTGAAGTGGGGCTCTTCCTGTTTTGTACATACCCTCAAACCTGCTGAAAGCAAGACTCACCGGACTCGCCATCTACTGCATCGTTGGCTACATGAATGGAGCTCGAGGACCTGTGCAGTTTTCCATGTATACGGCAAGTTTATGCCAGTCTTATCAGCTGCATCTAAGCAGAAGCGGGCCACCGCTTTCCTCATTACACAACTAATCATTTTATCTAAGGGCTGTTCAGTCTTCCTTCTTGCCTTTTTTTTTTGGCCTCACCATGTGACATGTGGGATCTTAGTTCCTCAATCAGGGATGGAACCCAGGCCCCCTGCATTGCGAGCAGAGGTCTTAAGCACTGGACCGCCAGCAAAGCCCCAGTTTCAATTTTTTTCCCTGTTCAATTTTTGACGGGAAACCTGATACTATCGTAGTCGTAAGGAAAAGTAAGCTTCACTTTAAGAAATGGATTTTCTAGGACCACATAACTGAAGTTCTTAGAATTCTCTAGCCTGGTTTAAACTATTGAAACAAAAACAAAAACCCCACACAACCTACCCTATCAATGGCACTGCCCTTCTTCTGAGCATAAGAGCCCCAGAGCAAGAAGACAAGGCCGTGGGCGTTCTGATTGAGCCACGACACGACGGCATCGGTGAACTGCTCCCAACCTCTCTCTCTGTGAGAATTGGCCTGGTGCGCCCGGACCGTGAGGACAGCGTTGAGCAACAGGACACCTGCGAACACACAGCAAAAAGCGGTTTCCAGGGAGGCTGACGCGCAGAACCTAAAATACAGCACAGGTGAACAAGCCCAAGAAACACAGACCCACAGATCACAGAGAACAGACTTGTGGGTGCCAGGGGAGGGGCAGATTGCAAGTCTGGGTTAGCAGACACAAACTATTATACAGATGATGGGCAAGCAACACGGTCCTGTGCAGCACAGGGGGCTCTGCATCAGTATTCTGTGATAAACCAAAAGGAAAAAGAATATGAAAAAGAATCTGTATAATGGAAGCACTTTGCTATACAGCAGAAATAACACAGCATTGTAAAATCAACTATATAGCAAAAAAAAAAAAAAAGGCCAAAATGAGTCAGCCCCAAAACCCAATAATGAGCTCAGTGCATGACAAAACCAGGTAGCATCAGGACAGGATCAGTAGGTGCCTCTGGGCGAGATTTATTTTCACCTCTACATTTTCAACATCTTCTGAGTATACAATCATACATTATATCCATCATGGGAAAGAATTATTAAAAAATATATATATTACACATATATCCTAAGTGACATGAAATAACCTCAGAATTTAACACAAGGAAGCCAAGACATTTCACTGAAACAAAAATCTCACTGCAAGAAAACAAAGAGTAAATACTCTTTCCTTCTCCTGGTTATAGTTTATTTGTTCAGAAAGAAAGAAAAAGTCCTGTAGATAGGTATTAAACAAATAACACAAGCTGTGTATTGAAATGAGAAAACTGAGGCTGCCTTCTGAATGGTCCAAGTGGGTAACGGTGAAGTATGGATGCCAAGCAACCAATTTTCTCTTTCACATTACAAATAAAACATGAGAAACACTGGCTGCAGGATGAGACACATTTCTTGACTTAAACTTAGCCATTTTACTAGAGCTTTCTAGTTCCACAAGGATATCTTTTAAAAATATAAGCCAGCCAGACAGGAAAGAGAAGACTCTTGAAATCCACCCAAAACACATCTAGCAGTGGTTAGCTTACCTTGTTTGGCCCATCCGGATAAATCTCCATGACCAGGGTGAACAAAACCATCTATGTCTGTAGACAGCTCTTTATAAATGTTTTCCAAACTGAAAGCAAGTCAAAAGAAAAACAAAAACCCCATAATCTTAAGTACCATTCTGAAAGTTTAGGACCTACCAGCACACACGCAAATTACAGCCTGCAAAGCCAGCCCTTGGGGCTGCCCTTCCTTATGACAGGCACACCTGCCGAACCCCTTTACTTCGGTCACTGCTAGCGTTTAGGGAAGAGAACTTTGGAAAACCCAGCAAATTAGCCCAGGATTTACCACCACCCTCAGGCGATGGGTTTAAAGTTTATATCTTTAATAAGTTTATTATTTTTACAAATGATACATGAAACCCTCCAAAGCAGGGGTTCTTGACCAGAGGTGACTTCTGCCCTCTGGGGGACTTCTGGAAATGTCTGAAGACACTTTTTATCATCACAAGTAGGGGGAAGTACTGCTGGCCAGGGGTGCAGTCCCAGCCTGCACCACAACAAAGACCCAGCCCCAAATGTCAGCAGTGCTAGAATGAGAAATCCTGTTCCAGAGGCGAGTGGAGGTCCCACACACTTGTAACCCGTAAAGCACACCTGTAACCCGCAAAGCACACATGTGAAAGCAGTCACGACTGGAGCCACCAGTATAGCCTGCCTACCTGGGTGGAGGCGGCACGGGTCTCTGAACACTGAAGCAGAGCCCATGAGCTTGATTGGGTCCGTGATATGGATCCTGTCCCAAGATGACAACCTTCACCTGTGAACACCAGACGGCGAGGATCAAACAGTGGGAATGGACACCTGCTGCTGCCAACTCACACAACGGGGCACTGAGGCAAGGGCAGCCCCCACCTGATCCCACTCAGGGCCCCAGAAGGGCAGAGGTGGGGCCTGGCACTGTGGCTCTGCATTACCAAGCTATCCTTCCCGCAGTCACCTGCTGCAATGCCCCTTCCCTTCTCTGATCCAGATGTTTGAAACAACTGGGGATCAACTGTGCTTCCATCCCCTTCGTTTTTCAATTACAAAAGGAGTTACGCCCTTGTCACAGTATGACCATCCAGAAACATGCCAAGCGGTCACTTCTATCCCATCTTGATCCAACTGTTTAGAATCAGCCATATAATGAGGGTCACTGGACTCATCACTCTACAGTTTTTCTGTTTCTCACGTCATACATTGTGAGCCTCCTTTAAGTCAATAGAACTCAATCGTTAACAGGCAGTCAGTTGGTTTCCCAATTTCTTCCCTTACAAAAGACAATGAGGTAAACACCCTACTATATGTATCTTTACATACTATTGCTTTTTGCGGCCATGCCGTGCCGCATGCCGGATCTTATTAATAATTCCCTGATCGGGGATGGAACCTGCGCCCTCTGTATTGGAAGTGAGGAGTCCTAACCACTGGATGCCAGGAAAGTCCCATTGTTGCTTTTATTTCTATGGAACAGATTCAGAAGAGTGGAGTTGCTGGTCAGAGGATAAGTGCATTTAAAATTTTCAGACATATTCCAGATAGCTTTTTGACTAATTAAAAGAAATTCCCATCCCCACCAGCTGCATTATGAAGGTGCCTGTTCCCCTGGAAAGGTACACCGAGGAGATACTGTGGGTTTGATTCCAGATCTCCTCATTAAGTGAATATGGCAATAAAACAAGTCATGGAAATGTTCTGGTTCCCAAACTGTCCCACTGCATGAGGTCAAAAAAAAGCACAGATCGTATTAAAAAGTACTTTATGCCTAAAAAATGCTAACCATCATTTGACAGTGAAAGCTTGTGACCAAACTTCAATTTGTAAAAACCGCAGTTATCTGTGAAGTGCAATAGAACGAGGTCTGCTGTGTCCTCTTACGGGATGGCCCCAGGAGACTGAGCTCATTGTCAAGGTCGGTGTCAGCACACTACTGGGCCTTCTGATGGATGCCACCCACCTCCCTTCATGCCCCCACTCCTGTCAGGTTCCTTCTTAACATCCTCCTCCACAGCTGAAGCGCACCGTATCCCTAGGAATCCAGACTGGACCCGGCCACTTTCATGGACCTCTCTGTCCCCCTGGTTGGTACCCACGTGGGCCCCAGCATGTTCTTGAAGAAACCCATCCAGCAGAAAAGCATTCTGTTCTGGTCCTAGATAAGGCCTGGGCGGAGCCAGGTAACATCCCAGCCCTCCATACGCTCATGGGCAAAGAAGCCCCCGGGCCATCTGATTCTCAGAAGTTTCATGCTCTTTTCTTATTCTTTCTTTACAGTATCGCACGTACTTCGAACAAGGGGCAATCCAGCACTGAATTTAATAGGACTTAAGGATTTTTTCTTAACTCTATAAACAAGGAGATAAGTTCAAAGTACTTGCTCTAAAATGAAAATTAAGTTTGCTAAATTCTAGGAGTGGCAACCTTATCATGATGGCTTCCTCAACAATTTCGCTTCTCTTTGGTTTAAGATACTTATTAAGTCATGGGATTCCCACCCTCAGCTTATAAAATCAGTAAGGAAAAAGGAGAACAAAAAATAGAACACCTCCAGTGCAAGCAGATACTGAAGGTTTAGAGGCAATCCACATCACAAAGTAGTAGGGACAGGCTTCCTTTCGGGAGGTGCCAGAGACGGATCTAGCTGGTTTTCAAAAGACAAAAGTGAACAGAGAGTCACCAACTGGTCCAGCTCCAAACCAGGAGAATGAGGCTGGAAAGCAGGTATGTCTGTATTCCTGTGAACTCGCCATGAACTATGCAAAGGCACCATTGAGCTTCTGAACAGGAGTCTGAGGCGACCAGAGCTCCCAATGCGCAGCCAGTGTACACAATGAACTAAAGCAGAGAGATGTCTTTAGCAGATATGTTCAAGCCAGAAGTCAGCTATAAGGCAGTGTGGTCACACAGGAAGAACACTGAGCTACCAGTCAAGGTGGAGCTCCTGGGAACCAGCTGAAGACACTTAACTGCTTCCTGCCTCGGTTTTCCCACCACCACAATAATACCTCGCATGGGCATGGGGTCCATTTCAGAATTTAAAAAAAAAAATAGAAGTCACAGGACATGCATATATGCACAAGCTTCTCTTCTTTTGTTGCATAAATGGCACACAGTAAGACAGCCTGCCAAACCTCACAATTTCAGTGTTATTTCTACATTATGAGTAGTGGTTTAACTCCACTGCCCCGAATTAAGAAATGCCATTTGAATCCTACTCCCGTTTTAGTAATTCTAGTGAAGTTCATCGACAACTTGTACTTACCTCTCTTATGTCACACATCTGGGTCCATGTGAAGACTTGATGAGGGGGAGGGTAAACAGTGTAATGTTTCCTTTCTTCTGCAACAAATCCCATAAGCTGAAGGGAAAATAAACTAGGTTTACAAACCACATTCTCACAGGAAAGCTAAGAATTCAATAAGAAAGTTTCAGTTGGAAGAACTATTATCTAAACCTTTTCCAAGCCTTATACCCAAAATCTGCTGGGAAAATCCGAAACAGTCGCCGCACCCCACAGACTTCTCAGTTCCCTCGGGCTTTCTTTGGGCTGCGTCCAAGTTGATTGGCTCTGCCGCCCTGATTTCCCGCGCGGGTGCAAACCGCCTCTTTTTTTTTTAATCCAGATTTTTAGTCTGTCGAGTTTGTGGTTTTACTTCTTCACCCCTCTTTCCTTGAGAGCAGACCAAGTAACTAAACGGGTTAGTAGAAGCTGTGATAGTTATCAAAACATTGTAGAGCAACCACACTCCAATTTTTTAAAAAATTTAAAACCCAGCGCAGTCAAAAATAAATAAAAATAAATTTTAACATATCAAAATAGTAGTGACATTAAGAAAAAATTTTTAATTATTTTTTAAAACTTTAAGAAGCTATGATACCATCTCACAGCCTTTTAAAAACCTTACACTGCAGATTGAAAACACCTTGACTGTATTTTACCCCCTGAGCATGAAAAGAACGCTGAAGGAGGGAAAGGAGGAACCACGAAAGCAATCTGGTACAACCGTGGGCTTGGCCCGCTCTGTGCACAAGATGCCCGCAGCCCAAGTTTACCTTTATGAAGTACGGCTTCCCGAACTCCCCGCTGAGGTGCTTCTTCCAGCTCTCACCAAAACCCACCGGCACGTTACGCGCCGCGAGTCTGAGCAGCGCGGCCGCCTTGTTCCTCTGGATGCGGATCAACTGCTCCGGGCTCAGCGGCGACGAGGGCGGCGTGCCGGGCTCCTCGGGCCCGGCCCGGGGCTTCTTGGCGGGGCTGGCCTGTAGGGAGTCCCCGCAGAGGCGGCTCAGCAGCTGCAGCGGGCCTCTCCCGGACACCCGCAGCTGCCGCCCCCACGCCAACGGCCCCGGGCAGAGGACCCCCATTCCTGGGAGTTTTAAACCCCGGGGACCCAGGGCTGATCCGGGGCAGGCACTAGCAGGCCGCGGACCCCATTTTCGAGTTCGGTACCACAGCAACGCGGGAGCAGAAGGGTTTGTGAGGAAGACTCGCGGCGCCTCGCGAGGAGTTGGCTGCGAATGGGGCTCGGGACGCCGACGCCCCGCCCCCTCGGGCCCCGCCACTGGCGTCCCCACGCTGTCTTTTCGCGGCAAAAACCTTCCCCGCCGGGGCCCACCCCTTCCCTCCTTGATTGGAAGGCGGGCCGGCCCCCTCGCCTCTGATTGGCGGCGTGGGCCCTGAGGCTCGGCCCCATTGGCTGGCCCCTCAGCATGGCCGCCGACGGGGCGCTAAGGCGGCTGTTTTGAACACGTGGAGGCGGCCCCCGTTCACCCAGTCAGCTGCACATTCCCGCAACTCTCTCGGCCCGGGTCCCTCGCCCTCCTCATCCGCCTCACCCTTTTCGGCCTCCCTGAACCGTGACCCCACGAGAGGTCCCCCCACCCCTAACCGCTCCTCACCGCCACATCCCCGCTCTGAGCTACGGCCGCCACGCCGGTCCCCGGGTCGGCCGGCTCGGGGCTGCAGGCACTTCGCTTCCTGGCGGGGCTCGGGGAGAAGAAGGAGTAGAGCGTCTTCTGGCCGATCATCCCGAAGCCGAGGAAGAAGGCAACGCGCGCCGCCCGGGGTCCCGCGAGTTTGGCGCCAGCCGAGGTGGTCAACAGTTGGCGCCAAGCGGCCGGCGCATGCTCCAAATGGGATTCTGGGCGGGGGGCGGTGGAGGCCCCAGCGCGCATGTGCGGGAGGGGCTGAGACGCGAGAACCCTGGGGCCTAGTGGGGCTTCGAATTGTGTTTGGAGAAGGGCGGAGTTCCTTAGGTCGGTTCGCTCAGCTATTTTACTCTTTTATTCATTATTCTCAGCCATCGTCCCTCTGCCTTGGGCTAGTCCCTCCACCTTTCAGCCTAAAAAGAACTTAAAATCCCGCCCCATAGGGTTGCTACGGGAGTGAAATTAGCATTCAAATTAACTATACTTTAATTTTTTAATGGTTTAAAAAAACAGTCACGGAACATCCCCAGTTTGTCCCTGTGGTCTTTACACCTTGCGGGTGCTGTCCCTCTGCCTGGAAAACTTTTTAAGTCTCTACTCGACACCCGTCCTCTGAAGGGTCTTCCCCTGCCCCGCTGTCTAGCCGGACACTGTTTATAGCTTCGTCCAAAATGATGTTCCTTAGGGACTTCCCTGGTGGTCCAGTGGTTAGGCCTCTGTGTTCCAGTGCAGGGGGTACAGGTTCGATCCCTCATCAGGGAAATAGGATTCCACACGATGCACGCCCCGCCCCCCTCCACCAAGTGAGCTTATTCTTTCCTTGCTTATTTCTGTCTTCAGCCGTTTTAATTTTTTAAAATAATAACATAAAAGCCACTTTGAAAAACAGTTTGGCAGTTTTGTATAAAGTAACACATATACACCCGTCTGTCCTTAGGATTTCCCAGCCAAAAATACTACAAAGGGTTACCACTTTCTTCTCCAGGGGATCTTCCCCACGCAGGAATCGAACCCGCGGTTTTTATGTCTCCTACATTGGCAGGTGGGTTCTTTACCAACTAGCGCCACCTGGGAACTCCATTTAACACATAGACTTAACATGTGTCCCTGCAATCCCATTCCTAACTATTTACCTGAGTGAAATTAGAATCTATATTCACAGGAGAGCTTGTACATGAGTGACCATATCTGGATTTTCCCCAAACTGAAAACAAATGCCTCTCAAGGGGCAAGTGGGTGAAGGAACTGTAGAGAGAAAATAATCAAAAACCGGCCATGATGAAAGCTGACGTTTGTTTGGAGAACAGAAGCATCGTCTCACACATCCTCTCATTATTTAATCCTCATGGCATGGGTTTTGTAGTTCCTACTGTGCAGAGGAGGCAATTCAAGACCGGAGATGTTAAGGGATTTGTAGGAACCACACAGCTTCAGTGGAGGAGACAAGTGGAAGTTACAAGGGTCTGACTGCAGAATTCGTGCTCCTACCTACGACAATATGTTGGTGGCCCAGCTCCCTGTCGGGACACCGAGTTAATGCCCAGGGAGAGATGCCATCAACCAGCTGCTTCCAAACCACTGGTGATCCCGCCCAGCTGCGAAACAAGTAACGACCCCCCACCACCGTGGTGCTTGCAACGCGCCCGGAGGGCCAACAGGTGGCGCCCAAAGACCGCCCACGGCTTTGTTTTGCAAATTTGCCTGGATTTTCTCCGGATCGCCGCTGCAATATACCCGGAAGCATTCTTGGTCGGGGCGGGTAAATGTTTTCTCTTCCCCGCCAGCCTTTTCTAGAGTCTACAGGAATTGGAGTTTATCGGGTGCTAAGATTTTAAAGAGAACCCTCGGTACCACCACCCCACGTACGTATTACAGTTCTTATTTTCTGTCAGAATTCGGCGTGCTTATGACCACGTTTAACCGTTGTTAAACATTTAGATTCTGAATCATGTCCATTGAAAGATCGCAATACTTAATCTTTTAATACTTGTGTGGGAGGGCCCGTCAGTTATCCGCCTCCGTCCTTTGCAGGGTGGCAGGAGGAGAGAGAGACATGCTTTTCTAGGTGAATTTGGGCAACCCCTCCTCTCACCGTGTAACTTTCCCAGGTATAAAGTGAGGGATTGGATAGTAGTTTCCAGGTTTGCCAGTGGCATGCGTATTCCCCGGGGCGGGGAGGGGGTTGTTATTTCTTAAAATTTCCTATTTTGGGAGGATGGGTGGCAAGCACGTGGGTTTTGCAAGCTAGGCAGCTGATTCTGATAGCAACCCGGGTGTGGGAGATCCCTGACCAGATCACCTCTGAGGGATCCTTCCAGCCTTAACCTCCTTTTACTTCCTTTATAGGACTTGGTGTTAAAAACCGTAAAATAGAAACCGTAAAAATAGGAGGAATGCCCCTGTGGGACCACTTTGCAGAGTAGATTTTGGTGTTTGGGACAGACCCTGGGCAATCTCTCTTGGCCTGGCCACCAGCTTCCAGGTCTTCGTGTTGTGGAGACAAGATGGACAGATTCCTGGTGAAGGGGCCTGTCGGGGCCCTTAAGAGAAGGATGGAACAAGAGCAGACTGGAGGAGGCCCAGCAGGGTTGGCAGAAGAGGAGGGAAACAGCAAGAAAAACCCCAGGAGAGTAGCTCCGGGGGATGGAGTTGACTCAGCAGGCCTCAGCTGGTGGCGCATTCAAGCCGAGGGCCTGGACTGCGATTACACAGTCCTGTTTGGCAAAGCCGAAGCAGACGAGATTTTCCAAGAGTTGGAGAAAGAATGGAATATTTTACAGGTAAGCAGGGTATGGGAGGTTGTGTGTGGAAGGCTGGTTTGAACACACTACTGGTCTGTGTTTAAAGAAATCTGAACTTAAGAGCCATTAATAACGGATTCCAGCACAAGCTGGAATCAAGATTGCCGGGAGAAATATCAGTAACCTCAGATACGCAGATGACACCACCCTTATGGCAGAAAGCAAAGAACTAAAGAGCCTTCTGATGAAAGAGAGAGTGAAAAACTTAAAACTCGACATTTCAGAAAACTAAGATCATAGCATCCAGGCCCATCACTTCATGGCAAATAGATGGGGAAACAATAGAAACAGTGAGAGACTTTAATTTGGGGGGCTCCAAAATCATTGCAGATGGTGACTGCAGCTATGAAATAAAGACGCTTGCTCCTTGGAAGAAAAGTTATGACCAACCTAGACAGCATGTTAAAAAGCAGAGACATTACTTTGCCAACAAAGGTCATCTAGTCAAACCTATGGTTCTTCCAGTAGTCACGTATGGATGTGAGAATTGAACTATAAAGAAAGCTGAGGGCTGAAGAATTGATGCTCTTGAACTGTGGTGTTGGAGAAGACTCTTGAGAGTCCCTTGGACTGCAGGGAGATCCAACCAATTCATCTCCAAGGAAATCAGTCCTGAATATTCATAGGAAGGACTGATGCTGAAGCTGAAACTCCAATACTTTGGCCACGTGATGTGAAGAACTGACTCATTTGAAAAGACCCTGATGCTATGAAAGACTGAGGGCAGGAGGAGAAGGGGACGACAGAGGATGAGATGGTTGGATGGCGTCACTGACACGATGGACATGAGTTTGAGTGAACTCCAGGAGTTGGTGATGGCCAGGGAAGCCTGGCGTACCGCAGTCAGTCCATGGGGTTGGAAAGAGTTGGACATGACTGTGCAACCAAACTGAACTGAGTAACGGATGAGTTTGCTAATTCATACATACTCCTGGCACCTCTTGGCCAAGCACCTCACTGGGTGCTTGCAATACAGACTTAATTACGGGACTAGCCTGTCCGCTGAGAGCTGGGAAGTGACCAGGAAATCCCTGTGTGCCAGTTCTCAGGGTCGCCTGGAGGACTCTGTTGCTTGTGAGCACTCCATTGCTGGCCCCGCCCCCTGCAGTCTAGTGTCCAGAGTTTCCGGTGCTGCTGATGCTGGAGCCCACGCTGAGAACCACTGCAGGGAGGCAGAGCACAGGGGAATGTAGAAGGGCCCATGGGAGACCCAGCCTCCATCAAGAGCTGCATTAGCGCCATCTCCCCGGGATGCCCACACCCCTGCATCCCCGCAGCTGGCAACATCACCGTGCTAGCATGTAACCTCACTTCGTATTGCTCCAATTGTAGTCTCTTTTTTTTGGTTCTGCTGAGCAATTAAGTTACAGTGTTTTGTTTTTGTTTTTTAAATTGGACTAGAGCCGTGTCTCTCAGTGTTGGACAAGAATTACTGCCCTCACAGGAGGGCTTTGGGTGAGCCACAGTCATTTTTGAGGAGGAGATCCTCGGCCAGAGTAATAGATGTTACTCCTGTTGTACTTTGGCTCCTGAACGCTCAGGGAGCCAGTGGAGACTTCTGAGGGCCCCCTGTCTCCCTGCACAGGTGCGCTGGCCAGGGTCCAGGTGTTCGGGAAGTGGCACAGTGTCCCACGGAAGCAGGCGACGTACGGCGACACTGGGCTGACCTACACCTTTTCAGGCCTCACTCTGTCCCCAAAGCCCTGGATCCCCGTTCTGGAGCGTGTCCGGGATCGTGTTTCTCTGGTGACTGACAGACCTTCAACTTTGTGCTTGTCAACAGGTGACACTCTGTCTGAACTTTTTTTTATTTTTCCCAGGAGCATGGACTGGATTTTATAAATCTTCTGTCTCTTCCAAAAGGAAGAATTTAGGATTCCCTTTATTTTACTCATTTGTACAACAGATAATTCTTTAGCGTACTTGGGGACCTAGTAGTGGAACAGCACCAGCATTTCATTTTTATGGAGCGCTCACCTCGGGGGCGGGGGGCTTTCCAGGTGGCTCAGTGGTAAAGAATCCGCCTGCCAGTGCAGGAGATGTGGGTTCGATGCAGGAACCTGGGTTTGTGGCGCTGTTTCCTGGCTGGTGGACGAGGACCCTCGGTGTGGGTGGCATGTTTCCAGAGGACGGTTTTGTGAACTCTGCTCGTTTTCTCACTGCAGGTACAAAGACGGCCAGGACCACATTGGTGAGCACAGGGATGACGAGAGAGAACTGGCTCCTGGGAGCCCCATCGCCTCTGTCTCCTTCGGGGCCTGCAGAGACTTCTTCTTCCGGCACAAGGATTCTCGGGGGAAGCACCCCTCCCGGAGGCTGGCGGTGGTCAGGCTCCAGCTGGCCCATGGCAGCTTACTCATGATGAACCACCCGACCAACACTCACTGGTACCACAGTCTCCCGGTGCGAAAGAAGGTTCTGGCTCCCCGGGTCAATCTAACATTTCGGAAAATCCTGCCTACTACAAAATGAACAGCGTTGTTAACAGTTAGTGCTTCTGTTGACTCCTTCATGCCCCACTCCTAGAGGGAGCTGCTGTTTCTTTTACCAACAGGGAATAGGAATGGGTTTCACCCAAGCACAGGGCTCCTCACCTGTACAACGCAGAACTCAGAGAAAGAGGACATTTGTATCAGACTGGTGAATTATGAAAAAATACCAAATGATGTTTTTCCTAACAAAATGATTCTTTTATTGCTATAATACAGCAGATACAAAAGGTACCTTTAGCAAATACATAAATCAACAATTATGGCATAAACTATGAGTTTGACTCGGGTTTTTGCAAAAAGTGACTGTAAATAACTGAATGCTAGAAATAAGATTATTTGGCTGCTAACTAATGCCTAGTAATTTACAATGTGAGGAAGCCACCCTTAAGTCAGGGGTAGAGAATGTGCCTGGAGATCATTCACATTTATAGCCATAGCCGTGGCTCAGTCCCTGGCCTCTGACCAAGGGTCTGCTTACAACCAAACGTTCAAAGGAGGCACTGTTCAAACCCAGCGCTTCTGATGGCCGATTTCAGAGTATGCGGCAGCAGAAGGGCAGGTGCACAGAGCTACGGCTTGGTCAGGCAGGTGAAGGCCACGCGACCTGGGCACGTGTTGCCCCAGGCTCGGGTATCACGGGGATGCTCCTCTCACCATCAGAGCCGGGGTCTGCGACGAGGTCGGTTAGGGGCATCTGCCGGGAGTGGAGCAGAAGCTTCACACTGCTCCTCTCTCCCTGATGCTCGCGGTCTGGAGGGCCTTCACAGCCTGTTTCTGTCCGTAGCAGGACTTCCCAGTCCTTGGGACACACACACACCTGGCCCGGTGGAATGGGGACTGCCCAGGCACGAAAGAAGGTTCTGGCTCCCCGGGTCAATCTAACATTTCGGAAAATCCTGCCTACTACAAAATGAACAGCGTTGTTAACAGTTAGTGCTTCTGTTGACTCCTTCATGCCCCACTCCTAGAGGGAGCTGCTGTTTCTTTTACCAACAGGGAATAGGAATGGGTTTCACCCAAGCACAGGGCTCCTCACCTGTACAACGCAGAACTCAGAGAAAGAGGACATTTGTATCAGACTGGTGAATTATGAAAAAATACCAAATGATGTTTTTCCTAACAAAATGATTCTTTTATTGCTATAATACAGCAGATACAAAAGGTACCTTTAGCAAATACATAAATCAACAATTATGGCATAAACTATGAGTTTGACTTGGGTTTTTGCAAAAAGTGACTGTAAATAACTGAATGCTAGAAATAAGATTATTTCGCTGCTAACTAATGCCTAGTAATTTACAATGTGAGGAAGCCACCCTTAAGTCAGGGGTAGAGAATGTGCCTGGAGATCATTCACATTTATAGCCATAGCCGTGGCTCAGTCCCTGGCCTCTGACCAAGGGTCTGCTTACAACCAAACGTTCAAAGGAGGCACTGTTCAAACCCAGCGCTTCTGATGGCCGATTTCAGAGTATGCGGCAGCAGAAGGGCAGGTGCACAGAGCTACGGCTTGGTCAGGCAGGTGAAGGCCACGCGACCTGGGCACGTGTTGCCCCAGGCTCGGGTATCACGGGGATGCTCCTCTCACCATCAGAGCCGGGGTCTGCGACGAGGTCGGTTAGGGGCATCTGCCGGGAGTGGAGCAGAAGCTTCACACTGCTCCTCTCTCCCTGATGCTCGCGGTCTGGAGGGCCTTCACAGCCTGTTTCTGTCCGTAGCAGGACTTCCCAGTCCTTGGGACACACACACACCTGGCCCGGTGGAATGGGGACTGCCCAGGCCTCTGGTGGGTTCAGCTGACACCAAGGTCTCGTCTGGGAGTGTCGCCAGCCTGCCCACCAGGGGAAGCATGGTCCTCAGCCTGACCTCAGGTGACCTGGATGCACCTGATTCCAAATCTTACCTCTGAGAAATCAGTCTGGATTTGGTATCCTTTCTTTTTTACATAAAAAAATCTAGCTAAAATATAGATACCGCTATGTCCTCGAAGTTCCTTTGGCCCTGGGCTGCCTTCATGAGACTTACCTGAGATGGGGGAGGATGATCAGATGGGGCCTTCTGCCTGAGGTACTGGAAACCAACACATGTAGAAAACGGACCTAGGACAGGACGATGGGGCTAGGTGTCAGCCGCCGTTGTATGTTTCAAAAGTTTTCTTAAACTTCTTTCTTCCTTTTTGTGGGATGGGTTGGACTTTGACAGCCATGGAATCAAACTCTTCACTTTACAGATGAGGAAACCGAGGTGCGGAGAGGTGGCGGCCCTGAGTGAGGTCTGCGCCCTTCCTTCTGAATCCAGCTCTCGCGCAGAGGCCGGGATTGTCTGTCTATCTGTCATGGCCCCCAGCTCCACCTGTAAACCTCAGGAGCTCCATGTGGGCAATAAATAAATAGGTGAGAGCAACGGTCCCTGGTGGGTCCTGGCGTGAGAAAGGGGTTTCCATGGAGCAGGGTGGCCGTGGGTACGGACCAGGGTGCAGAGGCCGCCAGGCTCGGGCTGCCCGGGCAGCTGTGTGATAAGTGGTGGCCACAGCTCTCAGAGTCCAGGACACGCAAGCTGACGGCAGCGAGGATGGCCACTTGTCACTGATGAAGTGGAGAAAGGGTTCCCCTGAGGGGCGGGTTTGGCAGATGAGCTTTCACTACATATAGAGACTCTGAAAGGTTAGAAAAAGACGTACAAAAGGGGAAGGTGGGTGTGCGCCAGGCGCCTTCTGAGCTGTCCCTTTGCTCTCCATCAGAACGATCAGAGCTTTGCAAAAACTGTTCATGTGACTCCCAGATGAGGTCTGTTTTCCAGAAGGGACGTGCTACGAAAGCAGCTGAGAGTGAAAGGCACTTTTTTTTTCTTTGAAATTGTTGCCTTTAATGACTTCACTGATTCATCTGTTTTTGTGGGCCTTGCTTGCTTATTAAAAATAAAAGATCTACGCTGAAGCCCTGGAGGATCAGACAGAGTTAACTCCCCTTTGGGAATACCTGATGCATCAGAATATATTAAAAAAAAGGTGGCTTCTGGAGTCTGGTTCCTTTTAATTACCTGTATCAGGTGGTGACAAGACACGGTCTAGACATATATGGTGCCTGGTGCCACCCTGGTGCCCACGGGCAAGCTGTGCGGGGAGGGGGTGGGGGCCTCATCTGGTGTGAATCGGGGCCGCCAGTTCCTCTGTGGAGCCTGCTCTTACACCACACCAGAAGGCCTCAGGACTCTAGTGGGGCTGCTCACACGCGCACACACACGCACAGACACACAGGGCTGGGACAGTGCCGGCGGCTCTCCAGCCCTGGGGCGAGGCAGGGTCATTCCTCAGACTTGTACTCCCGACCCTGCGGCTGCATCTTGGAGAGGACACGCTCATAGAACAGGAGGTAGGCGCTGGAGGACAGCACCTCCTGCAGGCTGGCCTTGCGGACGGTGTCGTCGGAGACCCATAGCCACTGGCTGCTGGCGGAGACGGGGTTCTTGGCCGAGGGTGGGGAGCGGCGGTAGGTCACGAAGTGTCCAGAGTGCATGTCCCCGTGGTGGACGACCACGGCCATCAGCTGGAAGAGGTATGTGGAGGAGCTGAACGGTAGGAACAAACGCCAGTGGTTTACAAATACAACGAGGAAGGTTTAGAGGCAAAAGCAAAGAGCAAGAGGACCCTAGCTGGATTCAGTGACAGGGGACCGATGATGGCGCGGCCTTACAGCCCTGTAGCCTTAAGTCTACAATCATTAAAATGCAGACCTCCACTGACTGGCCTGCTGGGCCGTCCAATCCTGTCAGTGTACCTACATTGTGTGGATATACACACGAACACACACCTTTACAGAGAGAAAAACAAAGACTTAACTTGGTGATCTCTGGGTGGTGTCCCAGAGGTAGAATTTCTTTCTTTATACTCTGTGTACATACTTTCGTACATATGTACATGTATACACACATACCCATAATATTCATGATTTATGGACTTCATAATTCTTATTTCTAAAGCAATCTGTGAATGAGTCTAAGGAGCAGCTCACCTGTAGTCAGGAACAGCTGGGAGGGGGAAAGGCATGTGGGCCGGCAGGGCAGGCAACAAAGATGGGAGCAGGCGCCATTCATGAACATCTGTGTTTTGGGGCCCCCTGGGTGACTGCGAGCTGCGAGAGAACAAGGCGGGAGGCAATTAAGATGAGCAACGGCTCTGGGCAAACAGACGTGGATTTGCTTGAGGTTTAACTCTCTGCTAAGGCTACAAGGGAAAAACAGGTAACTTGATTTTGTGCTACGTTGATTCGTAAAACTTCCTACTTTTTTGTCTCCACCTGCTTTACTCCCAAACAGAAAAACTGTATCCCCCTCCCAGCCTCCTACTCACTGTGACAGCTCTGTGGATCTTTGAGATTTCCAGGCCTGGCTGCTGAAGACACATGTCAGAGCCAAGCAGTGGCCTGCTTACTGGCCTTCCGACCAAAACCAAAGCTTCTCAACCTTGAGACTCTGGTCGCCCTTTGTGGGCACTGTCCTGGGCACTTGCAGGATGCTGAGCAGCGCCTCCTCTCCCGGCCGACAACCTAACACGTCACCAGCCCCAGCCCGGTGCCCCCTGGGGGCCAGACTCCCTGCTGAAAAGCACTGATCCAAACATTCTCTTTTCTCCAACTGTTAGCTTCTGAGGAGTGGCAGTCAGAGACAGCGGAGATGTGTTCACAGGTGCAGATGAGATAATAAGGAGATGTTTACATCTCCTCTCAAGTGTCATATTTGGAGGCCTTTAATACCGACCAGCTACACTGTTGGCCTCTTTAACCACCCCGCTCTGAACACTAGCAGACCTGCGCCCCCACGTAGAAGAGGAGAAAGTGAGGCCAAGAGGCCCCTGATTTAAAACTGGGCCCTCTTCCCACCCCTGCTGCTCTACTCTCAAAGTTAATCTGCGGATCTGCTGAGAAAGGACAAAGCTCTGTCCCCCGTGAGTAATGGCCTGCCAGGCCACGCAGCTGGATGTAAAAATGAGTAACAGTAGTGAGGGGGCGGAGACTTCCCTGGTGGTCCAGTGGCTAAGACTGTGCTCCCAGTGCAGGGGGCCCAGGTTTGATCCCTGGTCAGGGAATTAGATCCCACATGCCACACTAAGACCTGGTGGGCCAAAAAACAAAACAAAAGCAGTGAGGGGCACTAGGTGGGGACAGGCCAGGGGGCAGGGAAGACAGTCCTGGCTTGACCAGGAGCAGCAAACGGGGTGGGGGGCTGTGGAGGGAGGATGGAGCAGGACAGGATGCTCAGGCTTGGAGCCTTTAAAGTCAGTAGGGTTTCCCTCATTAATGAAGAACTAAACACATTACATACAAGACCTTTACAAAACTGCCCCTCACTCCATTCCAGCTCCAGATGCCCCATCTGGCACTCAGCCTCTGGAGCCTCGGTTCTCTCTTCAGTGAGACTGAAGGTGATAATAGCTACCTGGCTTCACTGGTGCCTGAGTCAAGGATTAACCTCAAGGGAGGATTGTAATGGGATCGGATAAGCAATTCAGTGAAGAAGTAGCAACCCAAGTGAGATGTTTAGGCATCTTCAGCCAGGATACCGCCTCCTCACATTTCCTGTCTAAAGGAGGTGATGGGAGGGAGGCTCAAGAGGGAGGAGATATATGTATAGCTATAGCTGATTCCCTGGTGGCTCAGACGGTAGAGAATCCACCTGCAATGTGGGAGACCTGGGTTCGATCCCTGGGTTGGGAAGATCCCCTGGAGAAGGAAATGGCAACCCACTCCAGTATTCTTGCCTGGAGAATCGCATGGTCAGAGGAGCCTGGCAGGCTATAGTCCATGGGTCACAAAGAGTCGGACACAACTGAGTGACTTTGACACAGAGCTGATTCACATAGTTGTACAGCAGAAACCAACATAGCATTATATAGCAATTATCCTCCAATTAAAAATTGAATATATACACTAGGTAACTGTACGGGGGCAGAAAAGAGAAGAAACTCAGTGGAATGAGGTGAGTCAATTATTGTTTAGCCAGAAGATCAGAAAGCAACCTTCCACTCTCCTGCCTGTGTGTTTCCATCCGTCACAGAGCTTTTAAAAACTAGGCATCACTGTATCATTTTAACCTCCTTTATGAAGCCCGCCTTCTCTCACCCCCAATCCTGCGCCATTGGGCAAGCCTGGCCCTGGGGACACCAGGGCCTGGAGGGTCCCTCTCTCTGCCCCTTGGACACGCACCTGACTTGGGGGCTGCCGGCCCGTCCTGCAGCTCCAGCGCAGGCCCTGCCTTTTCACACCGCTCGAGGCCGCGGTGACTGGGCTTGTGTCCCAGGAGGTGGTACTTGTAGATGTCCATCATCAGGAACTCGCTGAACTGCACGTGCTCGTGCCGCTTCAGGGGCGTGCCCTGGCTGGACCAGCTCAGCCGCTGGAGGTGGATGCACAGGCACTGTGGGAGCTGCGGCGGGAGAGACGGAGAGTGGAGGGCCAGAGAGGGGCCCGGGGGCCCAGAGCACAGCCAGACCCAGGGGTCCTGGGAGCAGAGATGGATCTCAGGGGGAGCACAGCCAGACCCAGGGGTCCTGGGACCAGAGATGGATCTCAGGGGCCCCCAGAGCAGAGCCAGACCCAGGGGTCCTGGGACCAGAGATGGATCTCAGGGCCTCCCAGAGCAGAGCCAGACCCGGGAGTTCTGGGAGCAGAGATGGATCTGGGGGGCCCCAAAGCAGAGCCAGACTCAGGGGTCCTGGGAGCAGAGCCGGATCTGGGGGGCCCGGGGGCAGAGCTGGCCAGGTATGCGGCATAGGCTCACCTTCCCCAGTTTTAACTGTTTGACAAATGTGGTCCTCTGGTGTTCCACCTTCTCCCCATTCAGCGTCCCTTTCGCCTCAATCTGAAATAAAGAAAACATCTCTCTGAAGAAATTCTTGAAACAGGACCCTCAGAGAGAGCAGAGGGCCAGGCTGGAGTCACCCCAGCATTCACTGGGCACCTGCTGAAGGCACTCAGCTGCCCAGACATGTGCAAGCTGGTCTTGCTGCTTTAAATGGCTTCCCTGGCAGCTAAGCTGGTCAAGAATCCACCTGCGATGCAGGAGACCCCAGCTGGATCCCTTGGTTGGGAAGATCCCCTGGAGAAGGGAATGGCTACCCACTCCAGTATTCTGGCCTGGAGAATTCCATGGACTGTATAGCCCATGGGGTCGCAAAGAGTCGGACGTGACTGAGCGACTTTCGCTTTGATTGTTTTAAAGAGGATGAGACGGTTGGGTGGCATCACCAACTCAATGGACATGAGTTTGAGCAAACTCCGGGAGACAGAGAAGGACAGGGAAGCTTGGCATACTGCAGTCCACGGGGTCGCCGGAGCTGGCGACTTAGCGACTGAACAGAAACAAGAGTCATTAGTAACTGACCGTGGCAGCAAGAGAAACAGGCCGCAGTGGCTGGCCTGGGCTGCCTGTCGTCTGTCTCATTTTGTGTCTTCAAAAACTCTTCCCCATACACTTCCTCTTAATGCAGAGGATGACATTCCTGGGGCAGTTGGGCAGGAGTGAGACAGGTGGGCATGGAGGGGACTGTAGCAAATTGGAGCAGGCATGTCTCACCTCAAAGCATATGATTCAATTTTTTTCCTTTAAACATTCTGCGAATGAAACAACTCATCCGGGAAAAAGATATAGTCTGTGGGCTGCCAATGTTCTAAGCAAGCGAGGTGGAGGTGGCTGTGGCTGCAGGGAGCCTCTGGGCCAGTCAGCAGAGCTCAGGGCTAAGGGTATGCGAGGCCCTGTATCTGGACACGGGGGCCAGCTTGGGAGAGTCATACCTTCGTACAGTTGTCACAGACGACATCCCGCACGGATTCCGATGAGATGAAGTGGTGAAGGCAGTGGTCCAGGGTCAGTGGATGACCCTATGGCACAAGAAGCACTTTCATGAATACAATTCAAGGAAAGCTGGACTGGCACTGTTCACAGGGTGAAGCCCAGAGCTTCATCTGCTTAGGCAGGCTGCGAGGCTTCACGGACACAAGAGGGTGTTTCCTGAACAAAATGGGGAGCTCAGAGCAGCCTAGGTTTGTTATTCTGGACGGATTCCAGGGTATGAGGACCCAATACTGCAGAAAAGTATGCGCTTCCGTGCTGTTTCACGCATTTCTGAACTTGAGGGGTGTGTGTATACGTATTCAAAAAAGCCAAATTTCTGCAGCAAGAGAGAAACCATCTTCTTCCCCCAGATAGGTCGTGGTAACCACAGATGAAAACTAAGACAGGTTCAACCAGCTATGTGTCTGAGTCACGTATAGTACCTGAGTTACACAAGATGCCTCAAAGCTCTTTCAGAGTCAGGTGTCTCTGAAACAAATTCAAAATAAACCAGAGATCGGTACGTACCCATGTGGCAGCTGGAATACTGAGTGAAAGACTGTCAAAGGTATCAAATCGAACCGGACTCTGAAACATAAATTGCAGGAAATACAGAAAGGACTTAGGTTCTGTTCAAAGTTTTATAAGTATGAAGATATATGCCTATAAAACAGTTTCATATTTACACACCCAACAGTAACATAGGCAAACATAACGTACTTACCGAGAAGCAAAGTCTATTAAGAACAACTTTGTAAACATAAGAACTACAATAATACTAAAGGACAGCTTGGAAAAACTGTACAATAACATACCTGACCCGGCAAAATGGGGATATTATCCTAAGGAAATAACCACGGACAACATAGCTACAAGGATGCAGTTATCACAGCACCATTTAAAACAGCAAAACCGAACGGGTGAAACTTCTAGGGAATGATAAAGTAAACTATATCATGTCCACATACAGTGGAATACTGCATTTAAAATACTGTGGAAGTATACATGATTACACAGGAAGATGTGCATGTTTTATGATTGATTGGCACCCCCCCCTAAAAAAAAAAACGATGACAAAATACATTTAATAAGAGTTCCTGCTCTGGGACCTCCCTGGTGGCCCAGTGGTTAAGAATCTGCCTGCCAATGCAGGAGACACACGTTCAGTCCCTGGTCCAGGAAGAACCCCATGCCACAGAGCAGCTAAGCCCGTGCACCACAACCCCACACAGCCAACGCTCTGGAGCCATTCTCTGCAACAAGAGAGGCCACCGCGATGAGAGGCCTGCACACGACAGAGCACAGTCCCTGCTGGCTGCAACTAGAGACAGCTCGCATGCAGCAGCAGCGAAGACCCAGCAGAGCCAAAAATAAATAAATTCATTTTATTTATAAATAAATAATAAGTGATAAAATCAATAGAGAACTTATTAAAAAATATTCAGCGTCATTAGTCACTCAGTCATGTCCAACTCTTTGCAACCCTACGGACTGTAGCCTGCCAGGCTCCTCTGTCCATGGGATTCTCTAGGCAAGAACACTGGAGTGGGCTGCCATGCCCTCCTCCAGGGGTTCTTCTCGACCAGCATCTCTTACGTCTCCTACATTGGCAGGAGACATGGGAAGTTCTCATGATAAGGCCAATTAAAAGCACAATGAGAGGAAAATAAAAAAGACACCATGTTGCACACAAGAGAATGGCAATAAATAAAAACTTAGATAATAAGTGTTGGTGAGGATGTAGAAAAGTTTGAAACTTCATTCACTGCTGGTGGAAATGGAAAAACAGTCTCACAATCTCTCAAAAGGTTAAACTTAGAGTTCCCATATGAGCTAGCAATTCCACTCCTAGAGAAGTACTAAAGAGAGATCAAAACATGTTCCCACAAAAATATACACGTAACTATTCACAGTAGCATGGTACGTAATAGCTGAAACGTAGAAACAACTCAAATGGCCATCAACCGACGGCTGGGTAAACACGTGCAGCCTGGCAGTGCGGCGGCGGTGGCGGCGGAGCACCGCTTGGTAATGGCCAGGGATAAAGCACGGGTGCGGCGGCAGCATGGAAGGGCCGGGAACATATCGCGCTGAGCCAGAGACGCGAGTCTCAAGGCACCAGGCGCTGTATGACCCCATTTATACGAAGCATCCCGAACAGACAAATCTATAAAGACAGAAAGCAGATCAGTGGCCTCCGAGGACTGACAGTGTGAGGAGAGAGAAGAAAGGAAGCTAATGGGTACAGGGCTGGTTTTTTCGTGTGTATGGTCGGGGGGATGATAAAAATATTCTAAAGTTGACTGAGGTGACAGCTGTACACTTCTCTATTTTTACATCATGTTCAAAATTTTCCATAATAACATTTTAAAATCTCAGAAACAACACACACACATACACACACCAAAACTAAACAAACCAGTCCTAGAATCTGTTGTGTTCACCAAGAGTATAGACCCAACCTTAGGACTCAAAATGCTGCCAATCCACAATGGGTGTGCTGCTCTTGGTATGAAGTCGCCATCTGAGAGTCAACTGGTATGTCAGCACCCAAAAAATGTGGACAGTCAGTTAACTGTACACGGAGACCCCAGAAAATCGCAAAAGCCAGACGCCAATGTCGGTCCGCACACTCTGGTTCCTGCATGAATCTTAAATAAAGCCTTGCCAGAAAACATCAGGCACTGGTGGTGTATTTACCTGGTGCTCACAGTGTTTGCAGACCATGTTACTCGTGAGTCGTCCATGAAAAGGATGCTGAGACTTCCAGTGGTTGGATGTGGGATGTGGTGACCCTGAAACACAGAACACCTCTGGATAGGCCGCCTCTAGCTCTTTGGCACCGACCCCAAAATTCACCCTCCTTCTTAGTACATGGTACAAACACCCTCTTCAGAGAAAAACGTTTCTGGACTTCCCGGGCAGTCCATTGGTTAAGACTCCAGGCTTTCACTGCACTGATATTGGACCTGATCCCTGGTCAGGGAACTAAGATCCTGCATGCCATGAGGCAAGGCCAAAAGAAAGCAAAGGCAGAAGAGAAAAAAAAAAGGACTTCTGAAAACATCAGAATGAGCAGGTCTAAAGAACTGAGGTTTGGAGGGGTAGGATGGGGGTTAGTGGAATAATCACAGTGGTGTGGTGTGCCAGTTAGAACCACGGGCGGAAGACAGGCCGGCCTGGGCTGGGTCCTGGCTTTGCTTCTTTAGTCACCGGCCCAGAGCCAGACTTCATGTTTATAAGCCTCAGTTCTCTGGAAATGGGGATAATTATGATCCCACTATGCCCCACACCTGGGGCTTCCCTGATGGCTCAGCAGGTAAAGGATCCGCCTGCAACATAGGAGACATGGGCTCAATCCCTGGATTGGGAAGATTTCCTGGAGAAGGAAATGGCAACCACGCCAGTATTCTTGCCTGAAAAATCCGTGGATGGAACAGCCTTGTGGGCTACAGTCCAATGGGGTCGCAGAGCCAGACACGACTGAGCGACTAAGCGCGTGCCCCACACCACCAACTTCACAGAGCAGGCTTCTTGAGGTATTATGGTGACTGGCACACAGCAGGGACCCAAAAGATCACTGTTCTCATTACTACCAGTGCGCAAGGAATTGACGTGTCATTTTCTTAAGAAAACAATGAATTCCTTCTAGGGAGGCCTGGGATCATTTGCAGAAACAGCTGGCCACAGTGGGAACGCTGAGGACATGGCAAATTCGGCTTATTAAGTTACAGGACCAATTCAAGAAGGTAGAGAGACCACCATCTGAGGCAGAAACAGGTCCATTAAGCAGAAACTGAGCAGGGCTCGGCTGTGATGGAACACTCGAGATGCTCACTGGGGGGACGGTTTAGAAGCTGTTTCCAAAACACAAGTTCCTCTCAAATGCACATACTCCAAGTCGGGATGGATGTCACCGGAAAAAAAACATTCTTTTTAAAAAACATAAAGCAGATTACTGTCCTATCGAAAAGGTACACATCTCACATGTTACAGTTCAAGGGAAACGACTACCTCTGGTGCGGCAGGTGATCTGTCTGGGAGTTATTTCTGTCTGCTGCTGCAAGGGAAGAAAGAGAAAGAGGGTGAAAACCCTACTGCTCTCCCTCTGGCCACCCACCCTCAATCCCCTCTTAAATCTCTCTCTCCCTCTGGCCACCCACCCTCAATCCCCTCTTAAATCTCTCGTTTCTGTGCTGACTGCCCTGTTCAAAAATCAACTTTAAGCTAAGCTTCCTAAAAGCAGCCTTAGCTGTGCTCTCTGACTGATTTCTGTACCTATTCCTTCACCAAATGCAACTGAACACCTTTCCTCTCTGGAATATCTGCACGTCCCCCTCCCTTTGACTGGTTAACTTTTATCAACTCCCTAACAATGTGCCAGGGAAATAAGATTCATTGAGCATTCTTGTGGCTCCTTGCTCTCCTGTATTAAAAGTGGGGGGCGGGGGAGGGGGGAATACACTCCTTCCTCTCAAGGCCAATGCAAATTGCAGCAAGGGATTGCTTTCAAGAACGTCAACACTGCTAAGCACAGTCACTGACTGCTAACTGTGAGTTTCAGACCCTCCCCCAGCCTCACTCCCACTACTGGCTTTTGATCGAATTTTACTTTTCAGTTTAAAGTTGCAGAAAAATCACACTTGTGTCCCCTGCACCTGTTCGATGTGTGCAGACCACACTGGATGCACTGAGAGTGTTAACGGTTTACCTCCAGGGAATGCACATCAAACAGATGTGTGACCCGGGGCTGGCGGTCCCGCTCATCCTCCAGTGACGAAGTGATCACGTGGAATAACTCGTGGGCATCCTGTCAAGAGGGCAGAGCGTTCTTCAGAGCGGCTGGAGAGGCCAGGCAACATCAGAACTACCCGCCGTGTGCACTGCCAGGCAGACCCTCTATGGCTAAGCTGGGTAGAGTTTGCTTTCCAGCTTCTCAAGGCCCAGTGCATTCAACAGAAACAGCTATAAAAGTGGCTGGCTGACCTGATCACTAACAGTGAAGGTATGGACCAGGTCCCGTGCTAGATGTTCTGAAGTGCTCAGAGAGGAAGGGAACCACAGACAGATGTGCTTTCTCTCCCCACAGACATCACAGCGCCATGCGGCTCAGCGTCAGACTCTGGAAACACTCCCCAGGAACATCTGGGACCCAAGGGGGTCCTTGACAGAAGAGCAGGACTTAAGGAATGTGGACAAAGAACGTCACCTGTCACGTCAGTAAACAAAGGATGGTGTGGCCACCAGACCAGCAGCCCTGCAGTCGCCCCTCACTGTGCACTCTGAGGGGTTCAGGATGGAGAAAAGCAGGATACGGACCCGAGATAGCTAAGGTGCGCAGTGAAGGAATGATTTCAGTGAGCCCAGATGTGTGCACCTTTCCTTACACAGAAAAGTGCTTAATTTACTAACTTGGGAAGCCTGGTTTTCCTTTAATTAACTGTAATCTTCCAATGTTCTGACTACTGGTTTGTTTTTTTTTTTTGCAAACGCTTGATATATCCTGGCTCCTCCCTCACCTCTTCGGAGAAGCCCCCGGAGCTATCTGAGAGGCTGTCTCCCTGTTCAAGGACTGCCTTCAGTATGCCAGTCAAATAAAACCTGATTCTCAGCTCTAAGTTTGCACGTTTTTTTTTCAGCCAACAGGTATCTGATGTCCTGAAGGACTAAACTCCAGTCGCTCTCTCAGTTTAGAGAAATGTGAATTGTAGCTAAATAATTCCAGTTACCAGCGGAGGATTCCAAAAGCAGTTTCTAAATGGAAAAATATTTTGACATGTAATGGATTAGTCAAGAGGCATCATGAGAAAGCAGAGATACTCTCAACATCGTGTTTAAAAAGTAACACACACACGGCTTCCGATTAAAGTGGAAATGGAGACCATCTTTAAAGAAAAGGGGAGTGAGAAAGCCTTCCCCCCTCACTTTCCTGAGTTTAAATGCCTCTCACTTCAGCCCCACAGTTTGCGGAGCCCAAAGGTTCTGGTCCAGGGGATGGACAGTGGAGGCGGCAGCGGCCAGCACAAAGCTGGCCGGAGCCAGCCTGGAACACTGGCGGACAGGAGGAGGCGCTGCGGGAAGTGTGCACCCATAGGGGCAAAACTGTTGGTCTCCAGACCTTCACGCTCTCAGCCCCAGCGTGAAGGGGAGGGGAAGGCCTCACGTGTCCCCATCAGCCACTGAAGTGCAAAGTCACTTGAGAACTAAAAAGATCTCCCCTCCCTGGCAAAAGTGCCTACGCCCTATCCTGTGAACCTCCTCTGTCCCCAGTCACAATCTGGGCTCAGGACACTCAGGCTGTCTGAAATGCCACAGAAACATCCACACAGGCCTGGCCACTAACTGTGAGGTCAGTGCTGGCATTTACTCCTCCCGTTGCAGCGATGCAGCTGTTTCTGGAGCTCAGGTCCCAGCTCACGAATGAGGAGACTCCGAGGAAACCTGTTTTGAATATCGTGTTCACCTGCTCTTCAAACGAAGAGATCTGCCATCGGTACATTCTTAAGACGTCCAACAAGCAGCTTGCATCCAAGACCTCTTCGTCAGTGACCTCTTGGCAGGATAAAGCTGAAATCAAAAAAGGCAACACAGTTATTAAGTGAACCAACACAACAACTAGCCAAGAAAACCTATGCAGAAAGATGTGTCAAAGCTAAATAAAAACGGAAGGACTGGAAAATTCACCCTGGAATTATATCTCTTTTGTTACTCTTCCTTGTAGCCTTACGCAGTTAGGATGCTGGTAGACACCTGGAGTTTGCTGAATGGATGTAATTTTTCACATGGCCGCAGCATTTAGTGACCGACTTTCAGATATTTGAATTACTATCATCAACAGGGACTTACTGTTGCAAGATTCATGTCGAATAAAATGATTTTAACTCTCAACTTGGAGGGACAGGAGGGCCCTTAAACATCCAACTGGTCCCACCCTGCACTTTCTGCCTAACTCCTTCTTATAGGACTGTCCCAGGACCACCAGGCCTTGTTTGCATTTGAGTCTCTGACTCTTGCTACAAAGCATCAAGCTCTATGAGGCAGCCTGGAAGAATCCTCTGAATGGTTTATTCTCCTTTTTTCTGTCGTTGTTTTTGGTTGCGCCACCTGGCTTTTGGGATCTTAACTCCTAGGGTAGATACTGAACCTGGCCCTTAGCAGTGAAAATACAAAGGCCTAAGCCCTGGACAACCAGGGAATTCAATCTGAGTAGAATCAAGCCTAACAGATACACATAAAAGTTTGATGAGCTTATGAATTTATACTGCAATTAAATCTACATCGGGGGTTGGCAAATTTTTTCTGTAAAAGGTCAGCTAGTAAACATTTTAGGCTTTGCAGGTCTCTGTAGCAACTACTCAGCTCTGCCACTGTAACACAAAAAGCAGTCATAGATGATAGACAGATAATATGTAATATTATATAGATATGTAATATTATAAAGATGGTATGTAATAGTATATATTACATAGATACATAAGTAATATTACATAGATAATATGTAAACAAATGGACATGGCTGTGTTTCAATAAAGTTTTATTCACAAAAACATGTGACATGCAAATTTGGCCCCAGGGCCAAAGTTTATTGATTCCTGATCCTGACCGCCCTCTTCCCTGAGCATATTATTAAGGACCAATATATCACACTGAATCAGCACTGCCATGAGATAAAGAAGATAAAAATACAGGAGGAGCCTGCCTCTCAGTACAGTTCCTGGGAGTTCAGTGACTCTTCAGATAAATTAAGCCAGTGTTTCTTCTCTGTGATTTGCAGTCAGTGAACCAGTAAGATGGCTGTGACCCTGAACACTGCCACCCACGCATGCCGAAGCATAGCTGGTGACCTGAGGAGAAGCAGCAGCCTGGACAGCTGGTGGCCAGTCCCTGGCACAATAAGCCCTGGGGTCAGAGCCTTACCCTGCCCGTCTGAAGAGGCATTAGTCCTTCCCTCCTCCTCCCAGAGCCCCAGGCGGCCCTGTTAGCTCTCCCTCCCAAAGAACATCTGAACATCCCCTCTAGCCCATTTCTGCCTACGACACTGCGGGGCAGTGCGGCAATGTCTACTCATCTTCCTATCTTACTATCCAGCAGCCTGACTTTCTCAGGATCTGCCCAGGGAAACAATTGACTGTGTGCTTGACGGCCACGTACAAGGAGGTTCACTACAGCCAGTTTATCTAGATAAGGCACCAGAAGCTAACAGCCAAGTGGATGGGGGACGAGGTACAGCTGTAAAGGTGCATGAGGTTTTGCAAACCACGTATGTGATATGGGATTAAGAGTCAAAATATATTTAAAAAAAAAAAAAAACTCCTAAAACTCAACAACAAAAACACAGAAAACTGATTTCAAAAATGGATGAAAGATTAGAATAGACATTCAAAAAAACATATAAATGGCCAATAAACACGAGAAGATGCTCAACATGACCTATGATTAGGGAAATGCAAATCAAGGCCACAGTGAGACGTCACTTTCACACCTATTGAGGTGGCTGTTATCAGAAAGACAGACAATAACAGGTGCTGGTGAGGATGTGGAGAACTGGAACATCTGTGCAAAGGGAAGGTAAAAGGCTACAGCCACTGTGGAAAGCGGGGTGGTGACTCTTCAAAGTATTAAACAGAATTGCCATCTGATCCAGTGAGTCCACATCTGGGTATATAACCCCCCAAAATCAAAAGCAGGGGCTCGAACAGATATATATGTCCACCAGCATCCACAGCAGCACGATTCACAATGGCCCAAAGGCGGAAACAGCCGAAACGCCCACTGACCTGTGAACAGGTAAACAAAATGCGGTGTGTACATAATACACACACGCACGTACACACAAACACACACAGGAAAGTCACCCATATTCAGCCTGTAGGAACGACCTTCGGACACATGCTCCAGTGTGGATAAGCCTCAAGGACATCAGGCTGAGTGAAATAAACCAGGCACAAAAGAGCAGATATATTGTATGATTCCACTTAAGTAAGGCACACAGTCAAACTCACAGAGACAGAAAGTAGAATGGCAGTTACCAGGGCCTGGGGGTAGTAGAAAACAGGCAGTGACTGTTTAATGGATGCAGAGCTTCAGTGCGGAAGATGAAAACGTTCTGGGGATGAACAGTGGTCACGGTTGCCCAACGGTGTCAATATACCTATTACTACAGAACTGTTTACTTCAAAATGATTACGATGCTACATTTTAAGTTATGAATATTTCACCACAATATTTAAATGGGCAGAGGATATGGGCTAGTAGTTCACAGAAGACAAAATACATGAGACCAGTAAATTCAGAAAAAGGAAAAAAACAGTGAATGAGGGAGAGATATGTGTATGAAACGGCTGTTTCTCTAATGCACACAAGGTTATTTGGTCATGAAAAAACAAAGAAAATAATATACCATTTCTGTGGGTAGGTAGAAATGCAGTTAAATGCACAGAATGGTCTGGAAGGTTACACTTATCTTTTGCTTTCGGGAAGGAAGGAGGGGAGCAGGGCTGGGATGATGGTAAAGAGAACTTCAGGCCTCTCTGTAATGCTTTAACTTCTCACAAGGAGAATTTATTCAGGCTCTACTTACAGAATTAAAATTTATTTCTAAAAACCAAAATAAAAGACACTAAGAGGCAGAAGCAGAGAAGGCAGCATATGGCAAGAGGACGGCAGCTAACCCTCCGCGGTGGCAGCACCCAGCTGTCCCATCTTTAGGACACCCATGTGGACGTGTCAGTTCTTCACAGCTTTTGGGTGGAAATTTTTTTTTTTAAACAGGGCAGTAAAAGAAAAGAGTTTCAAGTTGCCTCTTAAGTAGAAGAGCAGAACTTGCTTTTCATAAAGGTTTCTGGTCAAGGTGAGATCATACCTCAGGTTAAGCAATACTCAGCTAACTGTTTTCAAAATCCAATTTTTTTTTCTATTTTTTTCTAATAATACACAATCATTATTGAAAGTTTTAGTAGGTTTCTTTTTTCATCTTTTAAAATTGTCACCTGTACCATACCAAAATATCCATGGCTAATGTTTTGGCCTTTTTCTGACCACCCTTTATCTGTGGACATTTTCGCTTTCCTGAAGTCAAATTATACCATATTTTGTATCCTGCTCTTTTAAACTTAATAGGATAGCCGATGCCTCCTCCCAAATTAAAACTAAAACACTTCAGAAAGATGATTCTTAATGGCTGTGTAACATTCCATTGCTGGCTTAATCACCCTACTGCTGGATAACCACATTCTTCCCTTGCTCCCCAAGCCCCCATTACAAGGTGTTGGAAGTCTTTGCTCATACAGTCAGCCATCCATACCCACTTGTTCCATATCCTCAGAGTCTACCAACCACAGATTGAAAATACTCAGGGGAAAAAATTCCAGAAAGTCCCCCAAAGCAAAACTTGAATCTTCCAGACACTGGCAACTATTTACATGGAATTTACATTGTTGGACACAACTGAGCGACTTCCCTTTCACTTTTCACTCTCATGCATTGGAGAAGGAAATGGCAACCCACTCCAGCATTCTTGCCTGGAGAATCCCAGGGATGGGGGAGCCTGGTGGGCTGCCGTCTATGGGGTCGCAGAGTCGGATACGACTGAAGGGACTTAGCAGCAGTAGCAGTACATCGTATCAGACATTATAAATAACGTAGAGATGATTGAAAGTTGATGGGAGGATGTGCACAGGTTATACACAAACACTACGACATTTCACAGAAGGGGCTTGAGCATCTGCAGGTTTTGGTGTCTGCCTATAGGGGTGCACAGATGCTGCAAGAGGAAAAACCAGCTCTACAGTTTTTAAAAAAAGTGTTTAAAAACAAAATGAGAGGAAGCAACTCAGATGTCCATCAACAGATGAATGGATAAAGTTGTGATACATATATACAACGGAATATTACTGAGCCAGAAAAAGGAACAGAACTGAGTCACTTGTAGTGAGGTAGATGAACCCAGAGCCTGATACAGAGTGAAGAAAGACAGACAGAAACAAATACTGCATATTAGCATGTATCTATTATGGAATCTAGACAAACGGTACTGAGGAACCTATCTGCAAGGCAGGAAGAGAGACACAGACGTGGTGGGTGGGCTTGTGGCCACAGCGGGGGAAGGAGAGGGTGGGACAGACTGAGAGAGTGGCACCGAAAGACACACTGTCGTGTGTAAAACTGACCGCTAGTGGGAAGCGGCTGCCTAGCGCAGGGAGCTCAGCTCAGTGCTCGGTGATGACCAGGGGGTGGACTGGAGAGTGGGAAGGTGGAACACAGGGCTGGGAAGGAGGCTCCAGAACAAGGAGACATCTGTGTGTGTATGGCTGACTCGTGCTGTTGTCCAGCAGAAACTAGTACAACGTTGTAAAGCAGTTACACTCCAACATATTTCTTTTTAATGAAATTAGATTGGTGGCTTCCTGAAACCTTTACCAAGCCCATGTACACAGTGGCTTTCCAGCCTCAGGGCTAGTACTAGGCCATTCCCAAACTTGCCTGGCCTGGGAACAAACTCCACTCCCAGCTAGTATAGATCACAGTCCACTGAACTACTAGGTCAAACGGTCCTGGTGTTTTGCAAGCTGTTACTATGTGGTTCCAAACCGCCTTCCACCAAGGCTGTCCCAAATAACACCGCCAGCATGTATGAACGTGTCATCCAGGGGCAGCTCAGGACTGTAGATTTGCTTTTGAATCTTTGCTGACAGGCCAAAAAGCAGTACCTCACTATTATGCTATTAATATTTCTTTGCTGGTAAACACAGTGAATATTCATTTTGCTTGTTTTGTTTGCTAGTACATCCTATGTGTTAGTCGCTGACTCATGTCCGACTCTTTTGGGACCCCCAAGGACTGGACTGTAGCCCACCAGACTTCTTTCTCTGTAGGATTCTCCAGGCAAGAATACTAGAGTGGATTGCCATGCCCTCCTCCAGGGGATCTTTCTGACCCAGGGATCAAACCTGGGTCTCCTGCACTGCAGGCATATTCTCTGTGGTCTGAGCCACAAGGGAAGCCCAGATATATCCTGTCTCTACCTAAATACAATCTGTATTATTGCTTTTGTGAATTACCTCATTTCCTAGGATACGATACTTTTTTTTTTTTAACTTTCATGTTTTTGAAACTGGAGTACTCCTTACAATCCAAATGCTTAAATGGCAGTGGGGTTTTTTCCCTTCCTTAGAAAGCTATTACTAAACTGACAATTTTTAAAATAAATGATTAGATTACATCTTTGATTTTTGAAAAAACAACAGCCTGAGTGTATCTATTGGGCCCTTAGTGCTTTTTTCATAAGAATCTGTGTCATTTTTTTCCTACAGGAAGGCTATTAACCCTTTGCCTGCCATCTGGGCTGCTGCTTTGAAAACGTACACAATCCCCTTTCCATTTCCAACTCAGTACCTTTCAGGAGGTGCAACAGCGTCAACGATAAGTACTGGTGTTGAGGGGGCTCCTTGTGGCCCCCGGTGTACTGGGTGGTGAACTCTTCCAGCCACTTGATGAAGGTGGGGCAGGCAGACAGGCCCTGCAGCAGAGAGTTCATGAAGCAGGTGTTCCCCAGGTTGACAAGGCCAGGCACAAGCCTAAGTGAGGGGAGAAGAGAACAGCACATCACACTGGGCCGGCTCTTTGTTCCTCTCCCAGCCGGGCCCCAGAGCTCCTGCACCGTGGCCTTGGGCTGGAGACCCCAGTCTCAGAAAGCCCTCATCCACAGAGCCCAGGGGGCCAAGCGTTCCGTCCCAGCTGAGGCCTGGCCCTAACGATGCTTCTTCAGGATACCGTAGGCTGCAGAAGGGCAGGTCCTGGCCACGAGGGACTCGTGAAACTCACCAGAGCACCAGATGACTGGCACAGCCTGGCTTACATTAAATGTACAGAAGCATTAGTAATCTCTCTCTCTTTCTCTCCCTCACTCTCTCTCTCCTTTGTTAAGAAAGCACTGTTTCTCACAACAGAAGAAAACAATCGTTTTGTTCTTGCTCCCTCAGGACAATGATTTTATTCTTATAATCAGTGGAAAGGACACTGCTCCTGCCATTCTGATCAGTCTTTTTGCAAAGAGATTAACAAGATCTGACATACTTCCCTCTTCTGCTGAAACTGAAAACAACAAAAACAAAATTTTTATTATGAAAGTTCTCAAACATTCACAAAAGAAGAACAGATATCTAATGAACCCCAATAACAGCCGTTCCCAAACTGAACAATGATTCAGGATAGGGTGGGAGGTGGAAGGGAAGTTCAAGAGGGAGGGGACACATGTATACCTATGGCTGACTTACGTTGATGTATGTCAGAAATCAGCACAACATTGTAAAGCAATTATCCTCCAATTAAAAATACATAAATTTTTAAAAATGATCAACATTTTGCCACATCTGTCCCTTTCATGTATTCATTTTGGCTGAATTTTAATCAATATAAGTAGAGCAACATTGACAAAAGGGGGCATTTTTAAAAATAAGAAAATAGATTTTTTTGTTAATGAAGTATTGAACTTGAAACATTTACTAGTGACTATTTACTAGTGACTAGCAGCCATTTGGTGACAGCACAAAGGCATCACACAATTAGGCAGCTGTACAGCTAAAAAACACAATAGCCATATAATGAGGACGTTTAGACAATTAAACCACTTGAAATTTCTCATTACGAAGCATGTCTCAAACTCATGCCCTTAGTAGGGGTGAAATAGAAATCTTTTTACTCCAGGATATAAAATAATGAGTCATTAAAATTAACTTCTGCTTAAAAGCAAATACTGCTGACAAAACTGAAGACACGAGAAAATCATGCATGTCCTCCCCTTTGGTAATGTTTTTGAATAATTAAAGGTTTGAGTCGAGTCTGCAGACTATGATGCAGAGGCTTCATTCTCACCTTTTCTACGCTTCTTCCTTTCTGTAATGGGACCCCAAATAACATAGATTCCTGCTGCAAGAGCAGCGGCAATTCCGCCTATAACACCCCAGTTCTTCATGACTTTGTATCTAAAAAAGAAAATAGGTTGACTGTCTTTCCTCATGACAAATATGTGTACATACAGGGACAGGTACACAGATAGAACATTTCATCAAAATAACCCACTGGCCCACCAAATACCTAGCTTTCAAATTAAAGTAATATACAGTATAGGATATGTCTTGAAAATCTACAGACACAGATATTAGGATTTAAAACCTAAGTCAGAGCACAACCTCCCCAAGCCCCACCTCACACGAGAGCGGGGCCCAGGGCTTTCCTCCTGCTGTGTCTCATTCCACCGCCACGCTGGCCACTGCCCCAGCCAAAGCCACGCTCCCGCCCCAGGGCCTTTGCCTGGCGGCCCTCTCTGCCCGGCGTGCTCTTCCCCCAGGCCCCACTGCTTGGTTCATTCCCTCCCCTCCTTCCTTTTTGAAAATTATTATTATTTTCTTGCCTTGCCACGTGGCACGGGGGCTCTTAGTTCCACAACCAGGGATTGAACCTGTGCTCCCTGCAGCGGGAGTGCAGCCTTAACTACTGGGCTGCCAGGAAAGTCTCTCTCACATCTAACAGACTATTAGAACCTGCTCTCATGACATTTTACCCAGTCCTACTTTTTCTTTGCACCATAGTGCTCTCCACTTTCCAACCTAACATTCACTGATTCACCACGTTTATTTTCAGCCTCCTTCAACTAAAATGCAAAGTCCCCGTGGACAGGGATCTTCGTTTTACACACTAACATATTCCAAGCGCTTCCAAGTGTTTAGATCACACAGTAGGTTCTTGACAGTATTTACTGAATGATTGGAGAAATGCAGAAATGGGTTTATCTTTTAGGTTATTAAATGGGGGGAGATCTTTATACAACAGTATAAAGATAGATATATAAAGTATAAAGATAAGTAGATGTATAAATAGGTCTTTATACAATCATATAAAGATCTTCTAAATATTTATTAAATATTAAATATTTCTTCATTTGAAGCTTGACTTCAACACTGAAGTTATTCTTTTACTACAAATAAAGAAATTTCACCAGCAGTTCAAAACACTGTCTTCACATAGAGTTATGTATTTCCACTAAAGAAGGCAAACGATATATATAGAATCTATTCAGGAAGTGGGGGCTGAGGGTAGCCACAGTGCTCAGCTCTGAACCTGGAGCCCGTGGCAGGAGGGCAGACAGAGAAGGGACACTGGGACCCTGGCAGGACTGGGAACTCATACTATCGGGGGTCCTGGCAGGAATGGGGGATCTCAACAAGACTGGGAGCCTTAACAGGTTAAGGGGTCCTGATTGGTTTAGGAGCCCTTGCAAGATAAGGAGTCACTAATAAGCCTGGGGACTCGTACAGACTAAGGGACCCCTGGCAAAACGGGGGGGGGGGCGG
>SJYC01066595.1:0-23692 GCA_006408675.1 Madoqua kirkii | reverse complement strand
ACCCTGTTATGCAAACTGTGTGGTGCATTAGCTATCTGTTTTACACAGCTATCCCATTAGCTAACTAGGTTACATATGGTAATGTACATGTTTCAACGTTGTTCTCCCAATTCATCCCTTCCTCTCCTTCCCGCACTGTGTCTACAAGTGTGTTCTCTGTGTCTGCCTCTTTATTTGTGCCCTGCAAACAGGTTCATGGGTACCATTTTTCTAGATTCCATATATTTGCACTAATATGTATTTGTTTTTCTCTCTCTGACTTACTTCACTCTGTATAACAGGCTCAGGGTTCATCCACCTCACTAGAACTGACTCAAATTCATTCCTTTTTATGGCTGAGTAATATTCCATTGTATACATGTACCACAACATCTTTATCCATTCATCTGTCGATGGACATCTAGGTTGACTCCTCGTCTTGGCTATTGTAAGCAGTGCTGCAATGAATACTGGAGTACGTGTGTCTTTTTCAATTACGGTGTTCTCGGGGTATATGCCCAGTAATGGGTTTGCTGGGTCATATGGTAGTTTTAGTCCTAGTTTTTTAAGGAATTTCCATACTATTCTCCATAGTAGTTGTATCAATTTACATTATCTTGGCTATTGTAAGCAGGCTGCAATGAATACTGGAGTACGTGTGTCTTTTTCAATTACGGTGTTCTCGGGGTATATGCCCAGTAATGGGTTTGCTGGGTCATATGGTAGTTTTAGTCCTAGTTTTTTAAGGAATTTCCATACTATTCTCCATAGTAGTTGTATCAATTTACATTCCCATCAAGAGTGCAAGAGGGCTTCCTTTCAGGAGAGGGTCTCCTTATGGAGAGATCTACCTGTTAAGAACTGAAGCCCCTGCCAACAGTCATCACTAACTTATCAACCATGTTAGTCTACCACCTTGAAAATGGGCCGTCCTGTCTCATTCAAACCTTCAGATGAGACCACAGCCCTGGCTGATATCTGACTGAAGCCTCATGAGCAACCCTGAGTTACAATCACCCAGATAACTGGCTCTTGGATTCCCACCCACAGAAATTGTGTGAGATAATAACTGTTAATATTTTTCAAAGGTCCTAAGTTTTGGGATAATTTGTTATGCAGCTATAGATAACTAAGACACTGGAAACAGTGTTCTTTAAAATGTGGGCCTTATACCACCTAGCACAAAAATCCCCTGACTTCCTGGTTAAAAGTGCAGGTCCCTGCTCATGCACTCTTGTAGGGAATGTAAATAGGTGTGGTCACTATGGAAAACAGTACAGAGCTTGCTTAAAAAATGAAAATTAGAGTTGCCATATGATCCAGCAATTCCACTCCTGGGTATATATTCTGAGAAAACAAAAACACTAATTTGAAAAGATATATGCACCTCAATGTTCATAGCAGCAATATTCATTTACTCACAATAGCCAAGAAATGGGAGCAACCCAAGTGTCCATCAACAGACGAATGGACAAAGGTGTGGAATATTACTCAGCCATACAAAAGAACAAAATCTGCCATTTACAACAACGTAAATGGGTCTGAAGGATATTACACATAATGAAATAAGCCAGACAGAGGAAGACAAATACTGTATAGTTTTCACTTATACGTGGAATCTAAAAAATAAAATGAATGAAAATAACAACAAAAAAAGTGCATGTTCTTGCTTCCCTCTCAGCCAAATGTATTAGAAGGTATCAGTGTGATACTCACGCGTCTGCATTTTGACAAACTGCTATTGTTTGGATAACATCCTAAATTTTTTAAGTCATATCCAGACGTCGCCTTTATTATTTAATCTAATTAGCTTTGTTTTTTTTTTTAACCTGGGGTGCCTATATCACATAAATATTTTAAATTTTCTTTTGTGTTTAATTTGTTTTCGTATTTGGACAAAATATTTTTTTTCTAATATATATAAAAATAAGTAGCTGTATTTATTTAAGTAGGATAACTGTTTATCCCATGTATCAACTAAAATCATCTTCCTTGTGCTCAGAATGAAGTCTAGTACACTCTATCTTAGGTAAAATGCTGAGATAGAGAAATAGAGATTGTGGGAAAATGATAAGAGTGATAGCACCCCAGGTTTTCTCTGAAGCTGGACCAGTTCTAAGTGCTGGCACCTGTACCATCTCCTCCCAGCCTCACCACACACTTGGGCAGCAGGCAGGCTGAGATCTGATCAGCGCCACTCTTACAGATGAGAACACTGAGCCACATACAGGCGCCCAGGCCTGTCTAAGGTCAGAAATGCTATCACAGAACACAAGTCCTGTCTCCGGTCTATACATTTTTGCAAGATATACTATTTCTCCATGGCCAAATAACTCATAGGGATGAAGAGAAAAGGAAGGATACCTAAAATATAGAGGGCATATTATTGTGAAAGAATGTAATGAAACACTTAGACTTACTGGAAATTTTATAGTTTTAGCTAAAACTATAAAACTAAAAGCTAAAAACTAAAACTATAAAACTCTCTAAGGAGGTTTTCTGGTAGGAGAAAAATCTTTGCAACCTTCAGGTAAACAAAGATTTCTTTGCCACAACTAAGACCCAGCACAGCCAAATATATATATAAGCCCCAAAGATTTCTTAGGTTACAAAAGCCCAAATTAGAAAAGAAAAAATATCTGATAACCTCAATCTTATTTAAGTTTAAACATTTTCTTGAAAGATACTGTTAAGAAAATGAAAACATATGACACAAATTTCAGAAAATTTTAAAGGTACACACATCTAACAATGACCTGCATCCATAATGTGTAAAGATATCTTACAATTCAGTAAGACACACAATTTTTCCCAAACTGTCAAAATATTTGTACAGACATTGCACACCAAAAAAAGATATATAAATGGCCGATAGGTACATGAAAATATGGTCAACATAATTTGTCACGAAGGAAACAAAAATTTACACCACAAGACACTATATTAGAATGATGATAATTAAAGAAATGGTCAACATCGTTTGTCGGTAAGGATTTGAAGCAACTGGAACTCTCTCATGCATCACTGATGGCGCATGTAAAATGATACGCATGCTTCCCAGGTGGCGCTAGCGGTAAAGAACCCACTTGCCAATGAAGGAGATGTAAGAAACGTGGCTTCCATCCCTGGGTTGGGAAGAGCCCCTGGAGAAGGAAATGGCATCCTACTCCAGTGTTCTTGCCTTGAGAATCCCATGAACAGAGGAGCCTGGTGGGCTACAGTCCATAGGGTCACAACAAGTCGGACATGACTTAGTGACTAAACAACAATAAATGCTTTGGAAAGCTAGCAGTTTGCTATGAAGATAAACGTAACCCAACCATTTCACTCTTCAATATTTATTTATCCAAAAGAAATGAAAATGTAAATCTGTAGAAAGACTTGTATATGAATGCTCACAGTTACTTTATTCATAAAAGCTCCAAATTTGGAAAAATTTAACTGGTCATTTCTGCCCCCTTCTGATGCCTATCTCAGATGCTTTCTCTATCTCCTTTATACTTTAATAGAACTTTATTACACAAAAGCTCTGATCAAGCCTCATCTCTGGCCCGGGATTGAATTCTCCTTCTCTGGAGGCCAAGAATCCTGGCGTCTTTGCGTGGTTCAGCAACAATCTTTCATCTTGGGGCTTGTCTGATTTCTTCAGGACAAGATGGGAGCTAACAATTCCAGCCTCACTCCTTTGAACTGTATCCTGAAAAACTGGGATAGATTTGATCCCCAGGACTTAAAGAAGACACACCTGGTCTTTCTATGTGATACTGCATGGCCACGGTATCCATTGGAGGATGGCATCTGTGGCAAGTTGGAGGGCCTCTTAAGTATAATACTGTTTAACAATTAGACCTGTTCTGTAGAAAACAAGTAGCAGGCAATGGCACCCCACACCAGTACTCTTGCCTGGAAGATCCCATGGACAGAGGAGCCTGGTGGGCTGCAGTCCATGGGGTCATAAAGAGTCAGACATGACTGAGCAACTTCACTTTTACTTTTCACTTTCATGCACTGGAGAAGGAAATGGCAACCCACTCCAGCGTTCTTGCCTGGAGAATCCCAGGGACGGGGGAGTCTGATGGGCTGCCGCCTATGGGGTCGCACAGAGTCGGAGATGACTGAAGTGACTTAGCAGCAGCAGCAGCAGCATATGTGTCAGAGAAGGCAATGGCGCCCCACTCCAGTACTCTTGCCTGGAAAATCCCAAGGACGGAGGAGCCTGGGGGGCTGCAGTCCATGGGGTCGTAAAGAGTCGGACTTGACTGAAGAGACTTAGCAGCAGCAAGTAAGTAAAATGTAGCATATGACACAATAGAATAATACTCTGTGATAAAAAAGAATGCATTCTTAAAAAATGGTAACATTTATGAATCTCAAAGCCATGCTGAAGGAAGAAGACAGAAAAGAATATGTACTTTATGATTCTGTTTACATAAATTCTAGAAAATACAAATTAATTTATAGTAATAAAAGCAGATTAGTGGTTGTCTGAGCAACCAGAGATGAAATTTGGGCATGATGGAAACATGCTGTATTTTGATTGCAGTATTGTTACACTTTTTCTTTTCAAGTTCATATTGGCTATTTACATGTCTTCTTTGAAGAAATGTCTGTCCATATCTTTTGCCCATTTTAAATTGAGTTATTTGTCTTTTATTACTAAGTTCCAAGAGTTCTTTACATATTTTGAGTTAGTCTCTTGTTAGTTATACGGTTTTCAAATATTTTCTCTTATTTTAGGGGTTGTCTTTTCACTTTCTTGATAGTATTACTGGCAGCATAAGAGATTTTAACTTTTATATAGTCCGGCATATCTGTTGTTTTTTTTCTTTCTTTTGTCTCTTGTGCTTTTTGAGGTCGTGTCTATGAAACCATTGCCTAATTGAAGGTTGTGAAGACTTACTCCTGTGAGTCTTATAGTTTTATGTGAAGAGTTTTATAGCTTGAAATCTTGCACCTACGGGTACTCAAAACCCTTGAGGCATGAAAACCCTTCTCTGGCTTACAGCAACCAACTGTCAAGGTTTGCTTCAGACCCAGCACTTTCCAGGACACCGAGCTTTCAGTGCTATAACTCAAGTCCTGAGCAAACCAGGGTGAGTTAACCATTAACCCTCCAACTTGCCAGCTCTGATATAAACTATCCTAACTCTCCATGGCTTAAAAAAGATACTGAATCTCCTCACTTGAAAGATGTCTGTTTTCAGTTTAACAAGCATTTATTGAGTGCTCACAACAGCAAAGCCCTGGGGTTGAGTGTGGTGAGGAATATTAAATTTCAATTTCAGGGTCCATAAATAAAGTTTTATTATTCTAAGCCCTTGGGGGTACATCAGAAACCTTTACGGAGCTTACCTTCTAGAGGCAGAGCGGGGGCGGACATTCTAGTGGAAGAGGGAGGGGTGCCACTGAACAAGATAAAGAGGAATTTGAAGGCAGGAATTGGGTTTTATTCATCTTTCATTCCCCAGAACCGCAGAGATCATTCACCAACGCTTGTTAAATAAAGGAGTGATGTGGCTTTCTCCTACACAACTTACCCAATTTTTTTTTTCTTGATTCATTTCATAAGATCTCATCTCCGTGATGACAATGTCATGTCTAACTTATTCTCTTATCAGTTACCCAGTGACTATCACCTTGCCCAGCATAGTTGTTAATTGCTAAGTCGCATCTTGATTCTTTGCGACCCCAAGGACTGCAGCCCGCCAGGCTCCTCTGTCCTTGGGATTTCCCAGGCAAGAACGCTGCAGTGGGTTGCCATTTCCTTACTCCAGGGGATCTTCCCCACCCAAGGATCAAACCCTGCTTTGGCAGGCGGATTCTTTACCCCTGAGCCACCAGAACAGTCCTGGCGGACAGTAGGTGCTCAATAAACGCACGGAAATTTTGTTTTTCCTTCTCTGCCTTTGTGGCAGCCGCCTGGTTTTCAAGAATATCGAAGGCAACCTTAAATGAATCCCTACACACAAACCTTCAGAGAAGCATCGTCAACCGAAGAGCCCTCATTGGTACCCAGACGGCCATTTCACAGGCGGGCGGGCGCCCTGTCGGCACCCCAGAGCATCACCCCCAGCCCCGCAGAGCCTGTAAATTTCGCCAACCAGAAGGGCCCTCCCCGCCCCCTCTCCCCGCGCATCGCGCTCTGCCCTCCGCCGCCTCCTCTCCGCCCACTCTCGCCGCGGTCTCCTGGCGGCGGCGGCTTTGTCTCGTGGGCTGGTCCCTGGCGGCTCCCTCCCCTGAACAGCTGCCACCGAGGCAGGCAGCCGCGCGGGTCCAGCATCCTAACGCTGAAGCCCCCGAGCGCGCGCTCGTCATCCACCACCACCATGTAAGGGCCATGTATAGGGCTCGTCCTGGCGCAGCGCGGACATGGAGGAGGACTTATTCCAGCTCAGGCAGCTGCCGTGAGTATCCTGCGGGCGAGCCAGAGGCAGACAGGCTTTTCTTTAAAAAAAAAAAGGAAAGAAAACCTGCAGGGGAGCATCTCGGCATGCCTTCCTGAATTTAAAGGGAACGGTTTCAGGGGGAGAGACTCAGGCCTGGAGGAACAAGCCATTTTCCCAACGCCACCAGCTCAGCCTCTGTTATCTCTGACTCAGTCCGGTTTTTTGTGTGCTTTTTTTTCTTTCTTTTTTTTCAGATCCGTCAGAATCTTAACGGGGACCGAAGCGTGTAATATTTCCCCTTGGAATTGCTCTTCCTCCTAAAGGGATTGGGAGGGTCTGTGTTTTAAGAAAGCGTTAGCTGCTGTTTGGAAATGTGGAGTGAATTTGAGTCCGTGCAATGACATGGGTCCTTTCCAGCCCTTCTCCTATGCTGTGAAATTCCGAATTTTCCTGCAAGGTCTTTTAGAAGGGAATGATAACTGATGTTGCAAACCGTTTTCTGAAAAGCTGGGATTCCTTTCTAGAGAGGAGGCTTCGGCGAAGTCCCCGTTGTTTATGAAGTGTGTGAGAGGGCTATGTATCTTTGCTGAAACCTTTTGCCTTCTTCTGAATGAAAGGTTTCTGTATCAGCTAGCTAAGTGAAGCTCACTGTCAGGGGCTATCCTTGGGAACTCAGGAATACACTGCTTAGAGGACTGGAATTTTTCTTTTCTTTTTTTTTTTTTTTTTGAATTTTTCAAGGATACCAAATTTGCTCTGAAAATCTTGGGGAAATACGGTCAAGCAATGGAAAGGGCTTGTAAAGGGGCATTCAAAATCCTCCAACCTCAAGCTGATGGCGATTTGTTAAGCAAATTCCAAGAGTATGAGAGGGAGCAACAAAAAGAACATTAATGGGGGGTTTTGTTTTAATTTTTAGAAGCACTGGTCACTTGGATGGTAAAAGCAGACACTCCTTTGGAACTGTTGGAAAGGGTACATTATTGTTAGTATGTATATTTTCTTGACTTAAATGGTTTTTTTTCCCTCTCTCTCTAAACCACTGAGGAATTCTCCCAAGTGACTTTTAGTGTGACTGCTACAGCTCTCTGAGGCTCTGAGTACTGAAGGGTATTGAGATGTCTACTTCTCATTCACTGTAAAATTAATTTGCATTAAAAATTTTAATTAATGAAATGTTTATTTTAAGCTTTTATTAATTGATCTGCAAATGGCCTGTCTTATGTAACACGGCATTATTTCACAAATGCTGAAAGATGCCCAGTTATAATATCCAAAGTCGATCTATGAATCCATAAAAATGTATGTACCTGAGTGCAGATCTCTCAAGGAAAACATTTATTTTCATTGAAAATAAATATGTTTAAAAACCAACATATTACCTCAAAATAAAAAAATAATCCAGAAACTGAAATATGAAATTTGGAATTCAGGATAAGGATACATGTTGGAACTGCAGTTTTACTAAATTTTCAAATGCTGTCAGGGCATGTGAACTTTGCAAATTACTCAAAGATTCATGTATATTTAATCTACTAATGGATTAGACATACACTGGAGTGACAAGCGCTCCTTCATTAGAAAAAAATCAAACCTAATAAGATTTTACTTAAGCTTAAATTAATTTAGTTTTTTACTAGTAATAGTATATACATAGAATAAAATCCAAAAAGAAGCACAAGAATAAGTCTCTCTCTTCCCAAGCCCAGTATTAAGTTTCTTGATAATTTTCCTGATTTTTACACACATAAATACATGTAATATCTATTAGAAAGGCCACATTGTGTGCTAGCTAAGAGCACTGGCTCTTGAATAAGACAGACTAGGCTTCAAATCCCTACTGTGCCACTTCCTTGTGTGTGACTTTGTGCAAGTGACTTAACCTTTCTGAAACTCAATTTCCTTAGCCATAAAAATGGGAATCATAATAGTACTTAATTCAAAGGCTTATTGGGAAGATCATGTGAGGTCATGTGTGCCAAATGCCTGGCAGATAGAGACATCAGTACATATGAACATCTGAAAAATAATTTATAAAATTATGATTATGATGATATCTGAAAAAAGTTTGTAAAAACAAAATCCGTAGGCTCTTTCTGCTGGATTTCCCCCAGACTGTAATCCGCAACCTCCAAATTACATTTGAACGAGGTCAAAATTAGCCCTGAAACATGTTAACATTCATTTATTAAAAAAAAAAAAAAAGTAAAAGGAATGGCTGTGTAAATCTGAGTGGATTTCACATCACGACATAGGTGTGTTTTAAACCACACCCTGTGTATATTATTCACAGACTGCCGGCAACAGATGGCCTGAGAGAAATATGGGTTTTTTAAAAATCAGAGTGCCTTGCAGAGGATTGGCAAGAGTGGACCTTGGAACAGGCTCAGTCTTGCGGGAAGCCAAGTGTTAATAGATTACAAGCCACTAAGTTGTTTACAGGGTCAGGGGAGGGGGAAGGGGTGAGGATGTCTAAGAAACAGTCCTTCCCAGGACTTGGAGGTGCCTTCATGAACAGCTCCCCAATGGCTTGTGTGAGACAACAGACGACCTCTGCTTGTGCACAGCACTATGTACAGGAGATTCAGAAGGCTGGATTTTGTATCTAGTTCTGCCTTATTGTGAGATCTTGTGCAAGTCAGATTTTCCTGGGTCTCTCCTTTCTGGGATGATTTTCCTGAAAACAAATTATGCAGACTGCATTGATTGATTCATTCATTCAACAGTTTTCCAGAGCATCATCCTAGATGGGGGAATTCTATAACCAAATAAGATACATGGTCTTTGCCCTCAAGGAGCTCACAGCTGGTGTGAGCCAATAGTGTCCAATACAGTAGCCACGTGTGGCTATTTAAACTTAAATTGTGTAGTTGGTATATGAAATAATGTCCGTGTATAATACACAGTGGGCTTCCCAGGTGGTGCTAATGGTAAAGAACCCACCTGCCAATGCAGGAGACACAAGAGACAAGGGTTCAATCCCTGGGTCAGAAAGATCGCCTGGAGAAGGGCATGGCAACCCACTCCAGTGTTCTTGCCTAGAGAATCCCATGGACAGAGGAGCCTGGAGGGCTACAGTCCATTGAGGCGCCAAGAGTCGGACATGACTGAAGTGATGCGTGCACTCCCATTATAAAGTATGACTTATAGGTAAAATAGGTCATGTTTGAAAAGTCAGTTCCTTCATTGCATTGGTTGCATTTCGAGTGCCCAGTAGCTGCATGTGGCTCAAGGCTGCTTTAGCCCCATTGTGATAGCCTGGGCCCAGAGCACTTTTGGAACTGCAGAAGGTTCTATTGGACAGCACTGGTCCCATGGGAGAAGCGAATATTGAAGACACAGTTTCACAATAATTATGAGAATTGTCTTAAAGGCTACTTACTTCAGTTAGTATGATAATCCACCTTGCTGCAAATGCAAACAGCAGTATTTCCTTCTTTTTGAATGCCTGAGTAGTATTCTGTTTTGTGTATACCCCACATCTCCTTTATCCATTCTTCTATCGATGGACAGACACTTAAATTGTTTCCATGTCTTCTTGGCTGTTATAAATCATGCTGCTCTGAACATTGGGGTGCATGTATTTTTTTGAATTATGGTTTTCTCTGAATATATCCCCAAGAGTGGGATTGCTGGATCATATGGTAACTGTATTTTTAGTTTTCTAAGGAAACTCCATACTGTTCTCAATAGTGGCTACACCAATTTATATTCCTGCCAACAGCACAGGAGGGTTCCCCTTTCTCCACAAATGTAGAAGATGCGACAAGTCTAGTTCTAGATGGCAGAGAGGCAGATTAGGGAAGGCTTCTTGGAGGAAGTGACATTGGAGCTGAACCCCCAGACCTGTAGAGGTCAGCCAGGAGAAGAGATAGGAGGCAGCTTTCCAATAGTGGGAACTGTGTGAGGGGAAGAGCCCAAAATCAGGCCAGTGGAGCTTCATGAGCCAGTGACTAGAAGGAAGGCTGCAGAGGATGGCAGGGGCCAGGCCACACAGGACCCTGTAGTAAGGGCAAGAAACTGGTCATTTATCTGGTGTTGCTTGATCCACTCACTCCTTTCTTACTAACCCTGTCTTTCAAGATTGAGCTTAGGGACTTCCCTGGAGGTCCAGTGGATAAGACTCCAGCTCCCAATGCTGGGGGCCTGGGTTTGATCCCTGGTCAGGGAACTAGATCCCACATGCCACAACTAGGAGTTTCCATGCTGCAAGTAAAGATGCCACATGCTGCAACTAAGACCTGGAACAGCTCAATAAACAACATAAAAATAAACGTTAAAAAAATAAAGATTGAGCTTAAGTCCATCAGCTCAACGAATCTTCTGACTCCTCCTGGGGCTTCCTGGGGTAAAAGTGCAGGCAGATCTAGGTTCAGACTCTGGCTCTGCCACTTACCATCTGGGTAACCCTGGCCTAGTGACTTCATCTCCCCATGGTTGGGTGCTCATCTATAATGCTGGGATGATAGCGATATCTGCATGGCAGGGCCTTTGTGAGGACCAGGCAGGTCACCACTGGGACGTCCCAGCACAGTGCCTAGCTCCACGAAAGGGCTCAAGCAGCTGGTACTAGTGTTATTTGTCTTCTTTGACTCTGGACATTTCCCCCTCATCGTCCAGCTTGTTCAAATAGCAAACCACCTGCAAGCCCTGTCTCCTTTCCAGAATCCTAAGATGTCCTGGTGAAAGCTAATGGAAGCCCAAGTCCACACGTGAAGTCTGATCTTCCCTGCACTCTGCTCCCCTTTCAGCCCCTTCCGGTTGACGGTGACTCCATCCTCCCCATTTGGAGTCCATTTTGACTCCTCCTTCCCTCAGATTTCACTTCAACCCATCAGGAAGTTCTCTTGGTCCTGCCTTTAAACTCCATCTAAACTCCTATCACTCCTCTCTAACTCTACTGCTGCTCCTTGGTTCAAGACCCCATCGTCTCTGACCCTGGGTGGATTCCAGGGGTTATCTTGCTGGTCTTCCCGGTCCTGCTCTTGTCTCCCTAGAGCACATTCTCAGCACAGCAACCAAATGTATTCTTTTAAAAAAATATTATTTATTTATTTGGCTGGCTGGGTCTTAGTTGCAGCATGCAGGATCTTTAGTTGCAGCATATGGGATCTAGTTCCCCAACCAGGGATTGAACTCGGGGCTCCCCCTGTCTTAGCCACTGGACCACCAGGGAAAGTCCCTGGAGGGATTCTTTAGAAGGCAACTCACAAGCCTCTTCAGTTCCAGAACCCTCCTAGGGCTCCCGTTTCACCTTGTCTTCTCTACTCTTTCACCCCCTCATGCAGCCATTCTGGTCCCCGTGTGTGTGTGTGTGTGTGTGTGTGTGTGTGTGTGTGTATGTGTGTGTGTGTGAGTTGCTCAGTTGTGTCTGACTCTTTGCAACCCCATAGAATGTAGCCCATCAGGCTCCTCTGTCCATGGAATTATCCAGGCAAGAATACTGAAGTGGGTTGCCATTCTCTTTTCCAGGGGATCTTCTCGACCCGAGAATGGAACCCTGGTCTCCTAAATTGCAGGCAGATTGTTTACTATCTGAGCTACTAGGGAAGCCCATGGTCTCCTTGTTGTTCTTAAGCATCCAGGTGGCTCCCTGCTCCAGCACCCACTGTTCTCTCTACCTAGAAAGCTCTTCTAGGTATCTGCTTTACTCAGATCAAAATGCCACCATCTCACCCAAACCTACCCTCATCACCTCCTTAAAATGTGTAGCCCTCTCTTACTGCCATTAGGATTTTTGTTGTTCAGTCGCTCAGTGTGTCTGACTCTTTGCAGCCCCACAAACTGCAGCACACCGGGCATCTTGGATGGCTACTATCAAAAATAAATAAAAACAACAAGCCTTGGTGAGGATATGGAGAAAATGGAATTCTTACACACTGACTATTGGTGTGAATGAAAACTGGGGCAGCCTCCACAGAAGACATTATGGAGGTTCCTCAAAAAATTAAGAATCACCATAGGACCCAGCAGTTTTACTTCTGCAGAAGAGTTGAGAGCAGAATATGGAAGAGATATTTGTATAGCCATGTTCATAGCAGCATTATTCGCAGTAGCCAAAAGGTGAAAGCCACCTGAGGGTCCCTTCATGATGAGTAGATACACAAATGGGGTCTGTCCATACAGTGGAATATTATGCAGCCTTCAAAAAGGAAAGGAGTCTTGAAACACACTACAACACAGATAAACCTTGAAGAATCTATGCTGAGTGAAATAAGCCAGTTGCCAAGGGACAGCTACTGTATGATTCCACACTGTGAGGTTTCTAAAGCAGTCAAGTTCATACAGACATAATGTAGAGTGGTAGTTGCCAGAGGCTGGGGAAGGGGAGGAGGGGGATCTGTTTAGTGGGTACACTGTCCGTTTTTACAAGATGAAAAGAGTTTTGTGGATGAACAGTGGTAATGATTGTGCAGTATTGTGAATATACTTAATGCCCACTGAACTGTACTCTTTAAAATGCTTAAAATGATAAATGTTATCTTATGTGTATTTTACTGTAGTTGAAGAAAATCTTAGCCCTCTTCCCCCATCCTCCAATACCATGTTCAGCTTTTCCTCTTTAAGATTTGTTTTTTTTTAATGTGGACCATTTTTAAAGCCTTTACTGAATTTGTTAACAGTATTGGGTCTGTTTTATGTTTTGTGTTTTTGACCGTGAAACAATGTGGGATCTTTGCTCCCTGACCACGGGTCAAACCTGCACCCCCTGCATTGGAAGGCATAGTCCTAAACACTGGACTGTCAGGAAAATCCCTGCTTTTCCTTTTTTTTTTTTTTAATCACACATTACCTTCCAACAGAGCATATAATTTGCTTATTTATTGTTCAGTGTCTGTCTTCACTTAGTTGTATGAAAGCGTCACACACCAGGGGTCTGATGGATCCCAAGTTCATGGGACATTGCCTAGATTCCATCCGATACAGGATTTTAGGGTAGATCAGGCCACAGGATAAAGTAAAAACTTTATACATTGAAAAAAATCAGAAAAATCTGTTCATCAGCTTAATCATTCTCTCCTTGACAGCAGGGGCCACCATTATTAAGTTTTAGCAGCTAAAGCACTGAGTCCCCACGGAAAGATCAGACATAGCCTTGTTTCCTCATATTCGCTCCCCCCTCCAAGTTGTGACAATCACAACTGTCTCTAGACATTGCCAATGTCACCCCATTGAGAACCACTTCTCTGAAATGTTTTAGTTTAGACAATACATTTTTCGGTCTCTCCATTTCCAGAGCATCTTCAGATTTCTCTTTACACCTCACTTTGCTCACATTAATCATGTAGGGACTGTGTCTTGTGCCCCTTCCTGCAGCTTCAGGATACTTTTGTAAAAGACTGTAAACTCCACCAGGGCAAGAGTGTGGTCTGACACACAGAATGTCCTCACTGCATGCTTGTCATGTGCTAATCTTTGTGCTTTAATCATGCTTTTCACTTTCTGTATTCTGATGTTTTTACCTTTCGGGCCTTGCAGATTCTGGAGGGCTCTCCCCTCCCAGGGTTAACTAGTAAATAAGTCACCTGCCAGTGGACCTTTCGTGTGCAAACCAACCAACCCAAAGCCACGAATCCACCTGCACTAATCGCACCAGGGCCAAATACCAGACAACTGGAGACAGTCCCTATGCTCAGAGCCTGGAGAAATGACTCAAACTAGCTGATCCTCACTCTGCTTGCCCTGCCTCACCTGTTCCTTCCTGTGGAAACCACAGTAAAGACTCTGCCCCAGATTTTATCCTCACCCTTGCCTCTCCGGTTTGATTCCTGGGTCGGGAAGATCCGCTGGAGAAGGGATAGGCTACCCGCTCCAGTATTCTTGAGCTTCCCTGGTGGCTCAGCTGGTAAAGAATCCACCTGTAATGTGGGAGACCTGGGTTTGATCCCTGGGTTGGGAAGATCCGCTGGAGGAGGGAACGGCTACCCACTCCAGTATTCTGGCCTGGAGAATTCCATGGACTGTAGAGTCTGTGGGGTCACAAAGAGTTGGACACGACTGAGCGACTTTCACTTTCACTTGCCTCCTTACTGATCCCAGTGTTTCCCCATTTGGCTACCCCCCCAAATGTGGCATGCCCCCTCTTCTTGGAATCTTTGAGTGTAACAGAGCCTAAAGTCTTCAGTTGGCAGTCATCTCCTGATCTGTTTGCCACACCTAAATATTAATAATACCAATATTTTAGGGACTTCCCTGGCAGTCCAGTGGTTAAGACTGTGCCCATCCAATGCAGGGTCTCGGGTTCTATCCCTGGTTGGGGAACTAAGAGCCCACGTGCCACACGGTCAAAAAACAAATAAATGTAAGCTTGACTCAATGGGATTTTCCAGGCAAGAATACTGGAGTGGGTTTCCATTCCTTCTCCAGTATTTTAAAACACTGCCCACAGTCTGTTCATCCTCTTACAGCAGAATATGCCCGAATGATCTCAAAATCAACTCTGATCACCTTCCCCCGTCTCACCCTACTTGTAAACCTTTCAGGGGCATCCCACTGATCTCAGGAAAACATGGAAACTCTGTGGTCTCTGTATAATTCAGCCTGTCTCTCCCACCTCTACTCCTTGGTACTACTCCCTGGCAGAAGATTTACTGAATTTGTTAACAGTATTAGGTCTGTTTTTGTCCTCCCCCATCCTCGTGGGATTCTCCTGGTCCCCAGACCTCAGGCAAATCTATCCTGACTACTCTTCCCTCCAACTGTTCTTTATCTTGGCACCCTATTTGTTTCCTTCTCAAGGTTCATTCATTTGCAAACGTATAATGATTTCTTGTTTACTTGTATATTAACCGTCTTCTCAATAGTGAAGCCATTTCAGGAGGGCAGGTGTATTTTATCCCCCTTTGTATCTGAGCCTTCAGTGCACAGTCAGCACTCAATAAACATTTATTAAAATACTGAAGAACAGGGACTTCCTTGGCGGTCCAGTGGTTACCACTGTGCTCTTCCAGTGTAGGGGGCACAGGTTCGATCCCCGGTCAGGGAACTAGATGCCACATGCTGCGTGGCATGACCAAGTGGAATAAAATACTGAAGAAGGGAGCCAGACTCTTTTGAGATGCTCTCTCTGTTGACTCCTTTAATCTCCATGGCAACCCTGTGAGATGGGAATTACCATCTCCGTTCTACCAGCAGGACACTGAGACCCGGATAAGTAAAGTAACCTAACCTCAGAGCTGCCGAGTAGTGGGGGCAGGAAATTCAAACCCAAATCAGTCTATTTGCAGAGGTGGGCACTCCTTTCTATGACACCCCCACCCCATCTTTAGGCATGACTTGAAATGCTACCCTGTCATAATCACAATTAGGCACAAGCTTCCTTTTTCAGTCTGATAGACTCATGAACTCAGGGGATAAATACCCAGAAGCTCAGATGAAAATAGAAAAAAAAAAAAAAACCCTTCCTCACCCTAATCACGTCTCAGACCCTAATTTAAGGTACTGAGGTGAATAACATGATGGTTCAAGCAAAATCTTTGGGTTGACAGTTATTTCCTCAAGCTCTTCTCTTCTTTCAATAGAAAAATTATGTAAAACAAATGTTCCCTGCTATTTTAGTAAATTATATGCTATATATACACAACAAATGCCAAGAAATTGTGAGCCAGCTTGTTTCAAAGCCCTCATATAGTTAACATATGCCACTGCTATTTTCTTTTTCTTTCATATTACATTTTTTCCCCCTTGGAAAATCTTGGCTCATGTCACTGATAACTGCTTTTAGGAACCCATCTGATTCAAAATGTAGTCTGGCTTTCTGAGTGTAATTTAATGTCAGAGGTCTCTCTTTACATCCGTCTTAAAACAAGTTTTAATAAATAAAGGGCCCTGGCTTCTAGTGGATTGTCAGAGAAGGAATGTGAACAGATCCTGGCTTGAAACGCCAGGGAGCTGAGCCATTTCTCAAAGTCAAATTTCACGAAGGTCAGTGTCCTCCGTGCTCAAGGTACAAAGGTGACTTGAACGAAGCTGGGCTGGAGCAAAGCCAATGTTGACACAAAGCCTCCACAGTTTCTGTTCATCAAGCTCAGTGTCTCTTCACGACAGTCCTGTAAGCCTGTCTTCATCCCACTTCACAGATGAACGTGTCTGTAACATGCTTAGCTAATGTTACAGATGGATAAGTGTTCTGTGAATAGTCGCTATTGTGATTTATGTTGATTATTTAAGTTAATAGATGTGCAGGTTTAAAAATTTACATATTACAGAGGGATCCAAAATGAAAAGTAAAAAGAAGTTTCTTTCCCTCAAAACTCCCCATCCCCATTCTCCCTCCTTCCCCAAAACCAACCAGTCTCAGGCTTCTTAAGTATCCTTCCGGAATGTTCGATGGCAGAAGAGAAAATATTCTTGAGCACTCTTGAACATGCACATGAATTCATGTACATGAATTGCCCGGGGACCTGGTTACAGTGTAGATGTTGATTTAGAAGATCTCGGTCAGGACCTGAGACAGCGTTTCTAACAAGTCCCTGGGGAGGCTGGGTCTCTGCTTCGAGACCATACTTAAATCTTAGTCCCAAGAACCTAGATCATGGGACTGTAGTCCAGCACATTTAGTAGTGAGCCCCGGCAGGAATTCCCTGGCAGTCCAGTGGCTTTCGCTGCCACGTCCCGGGATTTGATCCCTGGTCTGGGAACTGGGATCCCACAAGCTATGTGGCCAGAAACAAACAAGCCCCAACAATCTTTTCCTGTTAGTTCTTGCAACCGACTTGTGTGTGTCTGTTCATTGTGTGTGTTTATGGTGTTAAAATAGTCGCTCTAAAGTTTACCATTTCAACAGTTGTGCGGCTAATGGCACGAATTATATTCAATGCCGTGTCACCTTCACTACCATCCATCTCCAGAACTCTCTCATCTTCCTCAACTGAAGCTCTGTGCCCATTAAACACTAACTCCCCATTCCCCTCTGTCCCCTCAGCCCCCAGAGCTTGGTGACCACTGTTCTACTTTCTCTCTCTGTGTGCCCATTTCAATAGGCGGACCCGTATAGAAATTGGCCTTTGGTGGTGGTTTTATTTCACTTAGCGAGTGTCTTCAAAGTACATCCATGTTGTAACATGGGTCAGAGTTTCCATCCTTTTTAAGACTGAATAATACTCGGTTGTATGGATAGACCACAGTTTGTTTATCCACTCATCCACTGATAGCCACTTGAGTTGTTTCCACTTTCACCTGTTGTGACACAGAGCAACACAGATTTAAAAAGAATTGGCCGCACCATGCAGCCTCCAGGATCTTAGCTCCCTGACCAGGGATGGAGCCTGCACTCCCTGAAGTGGGAGCACAGAGTCTGGACCGACAGGGAAGCCCATCATCTTCCCTGGCTGTTCCATCATCTTTTTAATTACTCCTCTCCTGGTGATTATTTCTGGTTTAGTATTATTTGCAGCAAAGCTGCAAAGGGATGCTATCACCAGAAGAGAATACAGAGCGCTGGAAGTGGGGATGCTGAAATCAGACAGCTTCACCAAAGCCGAGACACTCTGTGTGACCTTGGGCAAGCTCCCAGCCCCTTGTGCTTGAGTGTCCTCCTCTGCAAAATGGGGACAATGAAAGTGGGAATAAATAATTTAATGATGCAAAGTGCAGACATGGGGCCTGACTCAGGGCGAGCTAATCCACATCTGCCATCACTGGGAGGGTAGACCATTGCTTACCGTGACTGTCCCCACATTGAACTGCCAGCACAACCTCACATTCCGGGTTGGCGCTCGAAACACTGAAAATTGGAAAGACATCACAGCTTGCATGGGCGCTCAGCCGTGTCCCACTCTGCGACCCCAGGGACTGTAGCCCTCCAGGCTTCTCAGTCCATGGGATTTGCCAGGCAAGAATACTGGGACAGGTTGCCATATCCTTCTCCAGGGGATCTTCCCGACCCAGAGATCGAACCTGCATCTCCTGTGCCTCCTGCATTGGCAGGCTGATTCTTTACCACTGAGCCACCTGGGAAGCCCATATCACTGCTTACCTTCCAGAAGGTTGCAGTGGAAGCTGCTATTCAAAGAAGGAAGCACAGAGCCCTTGATGGTCCTGGAGGAGAAGGTGTATGAAAGGGAGGGTGTCAGACCACGCAGCCATCTTCTTCTGTGATGTTACCCTCAGGGTCGTGGGCGAGCCATGGACCTTCCCTTCACTCCTGAAAAGGAACTGATAATGCGCGTAATGTTCATTTCCTTCCTTCCCCTGGTAATTCTCTACATTCTATCTTCTGTTAATACCTCGGGGGACTGTTTGTAGTTTCGAGTTGGGGGGTTGCTTCCAGGGGAGCAAGAGTCCTACTCTTCATTGCTTCCTTCCTGGAACTCCCTTTGCGTCACCCCTCAGTGGGTTACAGAGTTAGAATGTCTCCCTGCCTCACCACACCCCCAGCCTCTCACTGCACCCAGTTCATTTCATTTACAGCTTTTCTCACAATGTACAGAATATCTGTGTAGCAGTATACACATCCACATGCATAATATTATATATAAATACATATATTTATAATATTAATTTATATGTTGACATAAAAATATATACGTTTATAGCTATAATATTTTTATATGTATGTATTTATAATTATTCACATTTAAAATACAAAACTGCATGTGGGTATATACATGAAATTTTTATTGAGGTATAAAAAATGGTATGTGTATATCCACATGCATTTTTGTATTTATATATGTAAATAATTGTAAATACATACATATATAAATAACTACATACTTATACATTTATATATAATACTTATATGAGGAGAAGAGGACAACAGAGGATGAGAAGGTTGGATGGCATCACCGATTCTATGGACATGAACTTGGGCGAATTCCAGGAGATGGTAAAGGACAGGGATGCCCGGCGTGCTGCAGTCCATGAAGTCGCAAAGAGTCTGACACAACTTGAAAACTGATCAACAAAAAGTTGATCTACAATATTATTTTGGTTTCAGGTTTAAAACATAGTGATTCACAATTTCTAAAGATTGAAAGTGAAAGTGAAGTCGCTCAGGCGTGTCCTACTCTTTGCCACCCCATGGACTAGTAGCCTACCAGGCTTCTCCCTCCATGGGATTCTCCAGGCAAGAGTACTGGAGTGGGTTGCCATTTCCTTCTCCAGGGGATCTTCCTGATTGAATCCGGGTCTCTCGCATTCCAGGCAAACGCTTTAACCTCTGAGCCACCGGGGAAGCCCTTCTAAAGATTAGGCTCCATTTATGTTATTATAAAATTTTATGTTATTATAAAATATTGGCTGTATTCCCTGTACTGCACAATATATCTATTTTATACATAGTAGTTTATATCTCTTAATCCCCTACCCCTATCTTGCCCCCAACCCTCTCACCCTTCCCACTGGTAACCCCTAGTTTGTTCTCTATATCCACAGGTTTTGCTTCTTTTTTGTTAAATTCACTAGTGTATTTCATTTTAGATTCCACATATAAGTGATAGTATACAGTGTTTGTCTTTCTCTGATAAATTTCACTGAGGTGACATTCAAGGCGGTGCTAAGGGTTGAGGGTTTGGGGGTTTAGGGGAGAGAGGGGCATGGCAAAATACGGTAAAATTCACCATTGTAACCATTTTCAAGAGTATAGGCCTGTGGTATTAAGTGCCTTCACGTTGTGCAACCATCAATGCCATCCGTCTCCAGGACAGTTTTCATCTTCCCAGACAAGCTCTGTGCCTGTTAAATATGAAGTCCCTACGTCTTCCTTCCCAGTCCCTGGGAGCCACCATTCTGCTTTCCGTCTCCGAGTCTGACTGCGTATGGAATCATGCAGTATTGGTCTTTTATGACTGGCATATCTCACTTAGCACGATGTCTTCAAGTCTCATCCATGTTATGTAACGTGTAGAATTTCCTTCCTTTCCAGTTTCTTTCTTTCTTTCTTTCTTTCTTTTTTTTTTTTTGGTGCACAGCTTGTGGGATCTTAGTTCCCTGACCAGGGATCAAAGGCCCTCAGCTATGAAAGCACAGAGCCCTAACCACTAGGCAACCAGGTAATTTCCCCTTCCCCCTTTTTTTTTTTTTGGACTTCTCAAGTGGCTCAGTGGTAAAGAACCTGCCTGCCAATGCATGATCTCCTGAAGGAGCTGCCAGTTTGATCCCTGGGTCAGGAAGATCCCCTGGAGAAGGAAATGGCAACCCACTCCAGTATTCTTGCCTGGGAAATCCCATGGACAGAGGAGCCTGGTGGGTTGTAGTCCATGGGGTTGCAAAAGAGTTGGACAGGACTGAGCGACAAATACTTTCACTTTTCCCTTTTAAAAAAAAATGATTAATTTTATTGAATCTTCACCCTACTATACGCCTCTTTTTATAAAGCCATTTTTATTTTATTAGTTATTTTTTATAAATTATAAATCAATAATTTTTACATATTTATTTTGGTCACACTGCACAGCATGCCGGATTTTAGTTCCCCAGCCAGGGATTGAACCCACGCCCCCTGCAGTGGAAGCAAGGAGTCCTAACCACTGGGAGTTCCCCCTTCGTTCCTTTCTGAAGCTGAATAATAGGCCACTGCATGTATAGACTACATTTTGCTAACGCACTCGTCCACTGGTGGCCACTGGGGTGTTTTCACCTCTGGGCTGTTGTGACTACTCCTGTCATCACGACGTACATTCACAATGTTGTACAACCTTCCCTTCTGTCTAATTCCAGACCAATTTCATCATCCCCAAGAGGGAATTCCGCGCCATTAGACAGTCACTCCCTCTCTCTCCTTCCCCAGCCCCTGGCAACCACTGATCTGCTTTCTGTCTCTCTGAAGTTGCTTCACAAGATGGGATCACGCAGACGCGACTCTCTGTGCCTGGCTGCTTTCGCTCAGCACCATGTTTCAAGGTTCTGACAGTGACTTGAGGACCTTACAGTGGTTATTCTGGAGACTGCTCAGAGCGGCTTTAGCGAGCAGATGTGATGGTTAGATATTCCGGAAATCTCAGAGCCTTTTATTTAACTGTTGAGAGCTTAAAGTGGGTCGTGGTAGGAGTTGTTTACCCCACAGATATTGGCAAATGCTACACATCAGTCTGGTCTTGGGGGCTTTATTTGAGACTCAGCTTGTAGGCACTGGCTTCAGAGCCTCCCCATAATCTCCAACCCCCGGCAAAGCTGCTGTTGTGTAGTTGCTAAGTTGTATCCGACTCGTTGTGACCCACTAGACTGTGGCCTAAGGCAATGGCACCCCACTCCAGTACTCTTGCCTGGAAGATCCCATGGACGGTGGAGCCTGGACGGCTGCAGTCCATGAGGTTGCTGAGGGTCAGACACAATTGAGTGATTTCCCGTTCACTTCTCACTTTCAAGCATTGGAGAAGGAAATGGCAACCCACTCCAGCATTCTTGCCTGGAGAATCCCAGCGATGGGGGAGCTTGGTGGGCTGCCGTCTATGGGGTTGCACAGAGTCAGACACGACTGAAGTGACTTAGCAGCAGTAGTAGTAGCAGGCTGTGGCCTGCCAGGCTCCCCTGCCCATGGGATTTCCCAGGCAAGAATACTGGAGTGAGTTGCCCTCTCCTTCTCCAGGCGATCTTCTCAACCAAGGGCTTAAACCCACATCTCCTGCATTGGTAGATGGATTCTTTACCCCTGACATCGAGGCTGAAGCCTCGGTTCCTTCAAGCTGTATTGAGAGATGGAGATTGGAAAAGAGACCTGGTGGCTTCAAATGAATTATAATCAAATGTTGGCAGTTTCATGTAGTTCAACCTTATAGTAAGGTCCTTTGGAGAAGGCAATGGCACCCCACTCCAGTATTCTTGCCTGGAAAATCCCATGGATGGAGGAGCCTGGTGGGCTGCAGTCCATGGGGTCGCTAAGTGTCGGACACGACTGAGCGACTTCACTTTCACTTTTCACTTTCATACATTGGAGAAGGAAATGGCAGCCTACTCCAGTGTTCTTGCCTGGAGAATCCCAGGGACGAGGGAGCCTGGTGGGCTGCTGTCTATGGGGTCGCATAGAGTCGGACACGACTGAAGTGACTTAGCAGCAGCAATAGGGTCCTTAAGCTGGACAAGAAGCAAAGATAGTTTTCTCACTGTTATCTATTTATTTTTATCTGTTTTAGATATTTCAAAATAAAAGATTTTGTGGGGGAGGAATGGAGTAGATGGGGAGGAATGGAAGGGTTTGACTGGTATCCTGTCTTTGATCAGAAACACAAGGTTTTGACCAGATAGACCTAAGGGTGACCCCCGGCTCTATGCCTTTTTAGCTCTGTGAAGAGTGAAAGTGAAGTCACTCACCCCATGGACTGTAGCCAATCAGGCTCCTCTGTCCATGGAATTTTCCAGGCAAGAGTGCTGGAGTGGATTGCCATTTCCTTCTCCAGGGGATCTTCCTGACCCAGGAATCGAACCTGGGTCGCCCGCTTTGCAGGCAGACGCTTTGCCGTCTGAGCCACCAGGGAAGCCCCTGTGACCATGGTTAATCCATGACTTCTGGGGCCTCTGTTTTCTTGTCTGTACAATGGGTATAAAAATACCAACCTCACAGAGCTGTTGTGCTTCCCTGGTGGCTCACTGGCAAAGGATCCACCTGCCAAGCAGGAGATATTGGTGTGATCCCTGGGTCAGGAAGATCCTCTGGAGAAGAGAATGTCTACCCACTCCAGTATTCTTGCCTGGTGAATCCCACGGACACAGGAGCCTGGTGGGCTACAGTCCATAGCGTTGCAAAGAGGCAGACATGAGCGAGTGCCTGGAGAGCAACGTCTAGAACGTGGCAGGAAGCTGCTGGATGGCTGGGGGCATGGCGGAGAGGGGAAGGTGGCGGAGAGGGGAGCGTGGTGGAGAGGGGAGCGTGGTAGACCTGGCGGCTAGTGGTGGAGTGATTGCTCCAAGGTTCAGTCCCAGCGGCTCTGCCTGCAGACCCTGTGTGCTGTACTCTGCCCTGTATTTCCAGCCAGAGACGAGCTTGACAGTTGGAGCTTTCCCAGTTCAGCCTCACCATTGAACGGTGTTTCTGGTATTTTTGAAAGTGCTGTGATATCATCTGCCTTTTCTCCCGATTCACAAGCAAGGAGTGTCCCCCAGGCTTCTGGAATCTGGAGACTCACGCTCTTTATGCCAGAGCGCTAGTTACTCTTGGTGAAACGTGCGGAATAAGGCAATAGGTAATTGATGATGATGATAGCAATTTTTTTTTTTAATGTAGAAATTTATCTGTTTTAGGATGATGGGAGGGGGGTTCAGGATTGGGAACTCATGTACACCTGTAGCGGATTCATGTCAATGTATGGCAAAACCAATACAGTATTGTAAAGTAAAAAAAAAAAAAAGAAGAAATTTATCCATTTTTACCTTTTAAACATGCCCAAATT
>SJYC01066594.1:0-34466 GCA_006408675.1 Madoqua kirkii | reverse complement strand
CTGTATCCCGCCAGGCTCCCCTGTCCATGGGATTCTCCAGGCAAGAATACTGGAGTGAGTTGCTGTGTCCTCTTCACAGGATCTTCCCAACTCAGGGGCTGAACCTTCTTCTCTTATTCTCCTGCGTTGGCAGGCAGGCTCTTTAGCACTAGCACCTCCTGGGAAGCCCTTTCTCCCACTTAGAGGCTCTCAGTTCCGCTCAGCCCTTCCCTGGGTTATTATTCATCATCGATCCTCCAGGGCTGTGCAGAGTAGGTGTTGGACACGGACTCCTGGATCGAGGATGAGCTTAAGAACCACTGGAGCTTAGCACAGAGGCCGTTACGCCAAGCCTGTTAACCTGGGCTGGCAGGGGCTTGTGGTCAGTCTGTTCCACTTCTGGCCCAACTCCAGGAATTCCTGCTGTTCCAGCCACTGCCCCGTTCGTGAGCCATTCATTGACTTTGGGACCGTTTCCCCCTCGTGGCTGGAAGGGATGAACTCACAGAGGAACAGGTGAAATTCCTCTCCCAAGGATGCTTGAGGAGATGGCAGCAGGTCCAGCCTCCTCACATCCCCGCCCTGGGTTTTCTGGCCATAGGAGGGTAGGGAAAGGAACTGGGGCTTATGAACATCCCCAGTGATTCTTGTTGAAGACGGTGCCATGAGAAGCGCTCTTCCTGGGTCATCTTCCACATTTTCTGGAAGTAATACAGAAATAAGAAATAAGTATAAGAAATAAATCTCGAATGGTGCTGGAAAGCAAGAAAAAGGTGCTATCAGCAAAACAAATTCTCAGGAACCTGTGGAAGGCTGTAAGCCAATGAGATTCCAATGGCTGAGTCACTGGAGGAGAGAAAAAACCACCTCCAGGAACTGCAAATGGAAGAGATCTTCAGCCAGGGAGGACAGGACACCCAGGGAATAAAGTTAAGGACACACAGCAGCTGGGAGGGCCTTTACCCCCTTACCGGATATCCTGATGGTTCCAAATCGGCCTGTCTGCCCCCTTCCCCCGCTCCGCAAATGTCATGCCTCCCTACTTAGCTGTTCATTGATTTAATGCTGCAATAGCACTTCCGTCTGTTTACTGAGCTATTACTACATTCCAACCACATGACCATTCCAAGCTTGCAAAACCTTAAGGCGTAGATATGACGACCTCCATTCTCCAGGTAAGGAAACTGAGGCTTTTTAGTAGTAGCATGTGTAAGATCACATGCTTAGCAAAAGGAGAGCAAATAAAAACCACACGCAAAATTATAGAAGAGGGTCTTCCCTGGAGGCCCAGGGTTTAAGACTGCACGTCCGCCGCAGGGGACACTGGTTCAATCCCTGGCTGGGGAGCTAAGATCCTGCATTACGCATGGTGAGGTCAAAAAAAAAAAGTTACAGAAGAAATATTTTAGCCATCCAGGAGACTCACTTGATTCCCAAGCACTTTCCTGCCAGCTATTTACATAAAATAATCACACCTTAATTATGCAAAGCTCTTATCTAGTTATAAAAATGGCTCCCCTAAGTTCATTATTTGGAAGCATTTAGTTGAAAATATTTTTATGTAATTAAATGTAACTAAGAGTTTCCATTCCTCTAGAAGGACTTTACCCAGTTGTGCCACTTCACAAAATCAAGTGAGGAAGATTTTGCTATATTATTTTTAAAAGTTCAACAATCAGAAATCCTTATAATATACTCTGTGTTTAGCATAAACGCAAATTATATTGTTACCATTTTTTAAAGTGAAAAGATGTTTTATCTTGGTTTTATCAAGAGGGAATGGACGTACAGCACTCACAAGCTATGCGCTTGCCGGGTGGCTTTAATCTCTGGGTTGCAAAAATCCCCTGGAGAAGGAAGTGGCAGCCCACTCCAGTATTCTTGCTTGGGAAATCCCGTGGACAAAGGAGCCTGGTCCATGGGGTCGCAAAAGAGTCGGCTGTAACTTAGCCACCAAACAACAGCAAAACAGCTGTTTAAGGGATGCAGCATAACGACTTCTGTGTCTTGGGAATGATTAACACAGTATGTTTAGCTGACATCCATCAACTCATATAGAAATTATAGTGTTAATCATGAGCCCATCCCTCTGCCCTAATTTTTGCCTTTCTAACTCCTCTCCCTTTATTTCTTGTTTCTTTTCTTGCTTCCCCGAAAGAAGGTGTCCACATGGGTCCTTGATGATAATAACAATGCCAGTAACATTAGTAGTGATGCTGATAATAATGAGTGGAGTGCTTCCCTAGTATGGGGAGCCACACTAAGCCCTCTCTTCACACTACCTCTGCTTGTCCATCGAACAACCTTACTGTCCCCGTTTAACAGATAAGAAAACTGAGGCTCAGAGATCCAGAGGGATTTGCCTAAGGACGGGTGTTTATTAAGTGGAATGTAGTTTCCTTTTGCTTTGTAACAAACTACTCCAATATCGTATGGATATCATACGATATTTATCTTTCTCTCTCTGGCTTACTCCACTTGGTATGATAATCTCTAGGTCTGTTCCTGTTGCTGCAAATGACATTATTTCATTCTTTGGTTGTGGTTGAGTAATAGTCTGTTGTGTGAATATACCACATCTACCGCGTATGGCTTAAAATGACGATGGATTTAACCCATGATTCTGCGGTTCTGTCTTTTGGTGGCTCTCTCCTCTGCAAGACTTACTCTTGTGTCTTTTGTCAGCTGGCGAGCTGGCCGGGCGCTGGCTAGGCCAGCGTGGCCGTAACTGACTCATCTCTGTTCCCTAAGCCTCTCCCCCGCCTTCCCCTTCGGTAACCAGAAGTTTCTTTTCTGTCTCTGGGTCTATTTCTGTTTCATGTTATGTAAGTTCACTTGTACCTTTCTTCTAGTTTCCACATATAAGCAATATCAGACGATATTTATCTTTCTCCCTCTGGCTTACTCCGCTTAGTATGATCATCTCTAGGTCTGTTCCTGTGGCTGCATATAACATTATTTCATTCTTTGGTTGTGGTTGAGTAATAGTCTGTTGTATAAATATACCACATCTTCTTTATCCATTTCTTTGTTGATGAACAGTCTGGTTATTTCCATGTCTTAGCTACTGTGAACAGTGCTTCAGTCAACACTGAGGTGTATTGTCCTTCCAGAGTATGGTTTTCTCTGAATATATGCCCCAGAGTGGTATTACAGGATCATATGATAACTCTATTTTTAGTTTTTTAGGGAAACTCCATACTGTTCTCCATAGGGGCTGTACCAATTTACATGTAGCCATAAGAAGGAAGAGACTTTAATCCAAGCAAAAGAGTTAAATGTAACTTTATCATTACAAACAATACATTTTGGGGGAAAATAATGAATGTTTACTCATTTAGGCCACTAAGCAGTTTATTTTACAATGAAAATTAAGTGATAAGATAGTGAAATCCGGTAGTAGTTTTACAGTATTCATTTTTTTGGTGGTGTTGACATTTTAAAGTTTTTGTTTTGCTTAATTTTTAAACAGACTCAAGTGCTAATGAGTAGAAATAAATCTTGAAGACATGTCTATGTTTCAGAAAAGAGAAGTGATATTTCTAGCTAACACTAAATGAAAACTAAATAGTGTCTAAATAAGAAAAGTTGGATGTGGGAAGATCTATTTTAATAGAAAGAAAAGCAAAGCAACATGGATTGTTCTCTTAGGGTTTGGTGTTGGGAGGCTGAAGAAAGAATTATTTGTTCACTTTCCATTTTCTTGCATAGGGCCATGCACTGAGCCTGAGAAGGGGGTGATTCAGTGTTTTAAATACTGATGTGAAGAGGAGAGGCAGTAAACAATACATTTTTGTTTTAGAAAATTTAGAAAAATGCACATAGGAACCCCAAAACAATAATTACCTCTTATTGCTCAGTCACTCAGTCATGTCTGACTCTTTAAGAACCCATGGACTGTAGACCTCCAGGCTCCTCTGTCCATGGAATTTTCCAGGCAAAAATAGTTGCACATAGTAAGTAACTAAGTTCAGTCGCTCAGTTGTATCCAACTCTTTATGACCCGATGGACTGCAGCACACCAGGCTTCCCCATCCATCACCAACTCCTGGAGCTTGCTCCAACTCACGTCGATTGCGTCGGTGATGCCATCCAACCATCTCATCCTCTGTCATCCCCTTCTCCTCCCACCTTCAATCTTTCCCAGCATCAGGGTCTTTTCCAATGAGTCAGTTCTTCGCATCAGGTGGCCAAAGTATTGGAGTTTCAGCTTCAGCATCAGTCCTTCCAATGAATATTCAGGACTGATTTCCTTTAGGATGGTCTGGTTGGATCTCCTTGCAGTCCAAGGGACTCTCAAGAGTCTTCTCCAACACCACAGTTCAAAAGCATCAATTCTTTGGTGCTCAGCTTTCTTTGTGGTCCAACTCTCACATCCATACATGACTATGGAAAAACCATAGCTCTGACTAGATGGACCTTTGTCAGCATAGTAACGTATCTGCTTTTTTTTTTTTTTCCGTATCTGCTTTTTAACATGCTGTCTAGGTTTGTCATAGCTTTTCTTCTAAGGAGCACGCGTCTTTTAATTTCATGGCTGCAGTCACCATCTGCAGTGATTTTAGAGACCTTCAAAATAAAGTATGTCACTGTTTCCATTGTTTCCTCATTTATTTGCCACGAAGTGTTGGGACCAGATGCCATGATCTTAGTTTTCTGAATGTTGAATTTTAAGCCAACTTTTTCACTCTCTCACTTTCATCAAGAGGCTGTTTAGTTCTTCATTTTCTGCCATAAGGGTGGTATCATCTGCATATCTGAGGTTACTGATATTTCTCCTGGCAATCTTGATTCCAGCTTGTGTTTCATCCAGCCCAGCATTTCACACAGTGTACTCTGTGTAAGTTAAATAAGCAGGATAACAATATACAGTCTTGAAGTACTCCTTTCCTGATTTGGAACCAGTCTGTTATTCCAGTTCTAACTATTGCTTCTTGGCCTGCATACAGATTTCTCAGGAGGCAGGTTAGGTGGTCTGGTACTCCCATCTCTTTAAGAATTTTCCAGTTTCTCATGATCCACACAGTCAAAGGCTTTAGTGTAGTCAATGAAGCAGAAGTAGATGTTTTTCTGTAATTCTCTTGCTTTTTCTATGATCTAACAGATGTTGGCAATTTGATCTCTGGTCCCTCTGCCTTTTCTAAATCCAACTTGAACATCTGGAAGTTCTAGGTTCATGTACTGTTGAAGACTAGCTTGGAGAATTTTGAGCATTTCTTTGCTAGCTTGTGAAATGAGTGCCATTGTGTGGTAGTTTGAACTTTGTTTGGCATTGCCTCTCTTTGAAATTGGAATGAAAACTGACCTTTTCCAGTCCTGTGGCCACTGCTGAGTTTTCTAGATTTGCTGACATATTGAGTGCAGCACTTTCACAGCTTCATCTTTCAGGATTTGAAATAGCTCAACTGGAATTCTGTCACCTCCACTAGCTTTGTTCGTAGTGATGCCTTCTAAGGCCCACTTAACTTTGCATTCCAGGATGTCTGCCTCTGGGTGAGTGATCACACCATCATAGTTATCTGGGTCATGAAGATCTTTTTTGTATAGTTGTTCTGTGTATTTTTGCCACCTCGTCTTAATATCTTCTGCTTCTTTTTGGTCCATACCATTTCTGTCCTTTATTGTGCCCATCTTTGCATGAAATGTTCCCTTGGTATCTCTAATTTTCTTAAAGAGATTTCTAGTCTTTCCCATTCTATTGTTTTCCTCTATTTCTTTGCATTGATCACTAAAGAAGGCTTTCTATTCTCTCCCTGATATTTGGAACTCTGAATTCAAATGGCTATATCTTTCCTTTTCTCCTTTGCTTTTTGCTTCTCTTCTTTTCTCAGCTATTTGTAAGGCCTCCTCAGACAGCCAGTTTGCCTTTTTGCATTTCTTTTTTGGGGAGATGTTCTTGATCCCTGCCTCTTGTGCAGTGTCAGGAATATCTGTCCATAGTTCTTCAGGCACTCTGTCTATCAGATGTAATCCCTTGAATTTCTTTGTCACTTCCAGTATATAAGCATAACGGATTTGATTTAGGTCATACCTGAATGGCGTAGTGGTTTTCCCTCCTTTTTCAATTTAAGTCTGAATTTGGCAATTAGGAGTTCATAATCTCCCCAGTCAGCTCCCGGTCTTATTTTTGCTGACTGTACAGAGTCTCTCCATCTTTGGCTGCAAAGAATATAATCAATCCGATTTCGGTGTTGACCATCTGGTGATGTCCATGTGTAAAGTCTTCTCTTTTGTTATTGGAAGAGGGTGTTTGATATGCCCAGTGCATTCTCTTGGCAAAACTCTGTTAGCCTTTGCCCTGATTCATTTTGTATTCCAAGGCCGAATTTGCCTGTTACTCCAGGTATCTCTTGACTTCCTACTTTTGCATTCCAGTCCCCTATAATGAAAAGGACATCTTTTTGGGGTGTTAGTTCTAGAAGGTCTTGTAGGTCTTCATAGAATTGTTCAGCTTCAGCTTCTTCAGCATTACTTGTTGGGGCATAGATTTGGATTACTGTGATACTAAATGGTTTGCCTTGGAAACGAGCAGAGATCATTCTGTCATTTCTGAGATTGCATCCAAGTACTGCATTTTGGACTCTTTGTTGACTATGAGAGCTACTCCATTTCTTCTAAGGGATTCTTGCCCACAGTAGTAGATATAATGGTCATCTGGGTTAAATTCACCCATTCCAGTCCATTTTAGATCACTGATTCCTCTTGCCATCTCAAGGTAAATTGACCACTTCCAATTTACCTTGATTCATGGGCCTAACATTCCAGGTTCCTATGCAGTATTGTTCTTCACAGCATCAGAGTTTATTTCCATCACTAGTCACATCCTGCCTTACAAAAAAATACGGAAGACGCAGGCCAACACACGGGGAGACGGTTTATTATTTCCAGTAGAGGGCGCCGTGTATCTCAGCAGAAACTGCTTACCTGTGAGCTGGAAGCTGCCTTACCTGGCATCCTCGAGCGTTTTAGCCACTCTTAAAGACAAATACCCCAGGTAGCTGCCCGTCTGTTCTACCTCGAGCCCTGCCTCAGAAGTTTCTTCAGATTTGTTGTCTAGAATCAGCTTGCTCACACATCTGACCTTGACACTGCTTTTTCCCCAAAGACCAAGCAGAAATGCCAGATGGAGATCCCAGGTTATTTCTCTCCAAGCGTGTGATCCAAATGGCAAATCTGTAACTACCAAGTGCCAAAAATGCAATTACTTGCAGAGGGGATTTACTCACGTCTGTATCATTTGCTTCTTGGCGTTGCTAATTTCATTGCTCGTTCTTTGACTCTTTAATGTGATTGCAATAATCCCCCTACTTTGAATGAATCCCAAATTACTCTTTTTCATAATGAACTGCTATAAATAATGGCCAGATGCGGGGCACAGTTACAGGAAGAGATGTTCCTTGTGGCATAGGCTACAAAAATAAGAAATTGAAAACAATCTAAGTTCATCAATAGGATTGCAGCTGTTAAAAAAATAATCTGGTAGATCGATATAGATTATTATGGAAAGACTTCCAAACTGTCTTATCAGGAGCAGATCCTGACATAGGCACTCAGGAGCAAGGAATTTCCTCTGAGAGAATGCAACACATTCTCCAGATTGTCCTGTTCAAGTGAACTGTCATTTGCTGAGAGCTGCTCCTGGGAAGTTTAAATCCCTTGGCACTTCTGGTCTACCACATGGGTTGGCAAAGCAAGCTTTAATGACCAGGGAAAGCACTCAGGGAAGACTTACAGGTGCTGCCAGTTGCGAGTGGGACTGGCATAGCCGGAAGTGGTGAGAATGGGGCCATTTGTATGAATGGATCACTGGCCATACATGCATGTGTGGGAAGGAAGGAGAAGGGAAGGGAAGGTTAAATTTATTATTACTATTGTACTCAGTCGTGTCTGACTTTGTTGCTCCGTGGACTGTAGCCCACCAGGCTCCTCTGTCTATGGAATTTTCCAGGCAAGAATACTGGAGCGGGTAATCATTTCTTCCTCCAGGAGGTCTTCCTGACCCAGGGATCAAACCCACGTCCCTGCCCTCTCCTGCATTGGCAGGCGGATTCTTTACCACTAGTGCCCCATGGAAAGCCCAATTATTATGTAATTAATTCCAGCGTGTAGGCCTCACAGCGTGCATTTCCTACCCATGACTCATTTATTTGCAGCTGGAAGTTTTTACCTCTTCGTGTCTGTCACCTGGTTGTCGCTTACCCCCCAGCCCCCTGCAACCACCTGTCTGTTCTCTGTATCTACCGCTCTGTTTCTGCTCGCTATGTTTGTTTATTTGTTCTGTTTTTGAGATTTCACATATAAGTGAAATCACACAGCATTTGTCTTTCTCTGACTTACTTCTCTTAGTATAATACTCTCTAGGTTCATCCATGTTGTTGCAAATGACAAGATTTAAGTCTTTTTTAGTGGTTAATATTCTATTGTGTATATATAAATGTATGTGCCCAACTCTTTATGACCCCATGGTCAGTAGCCTACACCAAGCTCCTCCGTCCATGGGATTTTCCAGGCAAGGGTACTGGAGTGGGTTGCCATTTCCTTCTCCAAATATTCTGTTGTGTATATATAAATGTATGTGTGTATGTGTATATATATATATTTATAGCCACATCTTCTTTATCCATTTGTCTGTTGTTGGACACCGGTTGCTTCTGAACCTTGGCTATTGTAAATAATGCTGTGGTGGACACGGAGGTGCATATATCTTTTTTGAATCAGTGTTTTCATTTTTTCAGATGAATACCCAGGAGTGGAATTGCTGGATCATATGATAGTTCTCTTTTTCATTTTTGAGGCAGCCCCATAATGTTTTCCATAGTGACTGCACCAATTCACATTCCCACCAACGCTGCATGAGGGTTCTTTTCTCTCCGCATCCTCAGCAATGCTTGTTATTTGTTGTCTTTTTGATAATGACCGTTCTAACAGGGTGAGGTGATAGCTCATGGTGGTTTCGACTTGCATTTCCCTGATGATTTGTGATGCTGAACGTCTTTTCATGTGCCTGTTACCATCTGTTATGTCCTCTTTGGAAAAATGTCTGTTCAGTTTTAAATTTATATGTTCATTTACATAGAGAAGGGGCTGGAAGTTTGCAAAGCAAACAGCTATTAGTCATGGCTTGGGGCAGGGGGATGGAAGCGGGGTAAGGAGGAAGAGGAAGATTCTTCAGATACTTTGTATTCTTGCATATTGCTATATTATTTACAATGAGAATGCATTTGTGTACCACTTATGTGCCTGAAATAAAAAGGTTGAATGCTCTAAGTTCATTATAGCATGTCCAAACAAATCCTTGACATCTAAGGATTAGCTTTGTCTTCAGAATATACTATGGCACAATTTTTCATGGTTAATAACCTGACTTTAATTTGGTGGAGAAAAACATAAACACACTTCTTATGTCAGTATTATTGATTTTTAAAAATAATACAGGAACCCCATTTGGAGAATATTAATAAAATTTCAAAGTCATTCATGATAATCGCTGTCATCTTTCACAATGCTGGCAATTGGTTGTCATTCTCAAAGCTGAGTGAATGAAATTCCTAATGGTTGGTGTTGAGAGAGGTGCTTGTAGGAATATAAGTCGGAACAACATTTTTGGGGACCACTTTGGTGATATTTATCAAAAGCCTTAAAATATGCATACCCTTTGACTCAAGTTCTACTATAAGAATCCATCCTAAGGAAAACACATGCGAACGAAGATTTAAGATAAAAGATGCTTGTGGAAGTATTGTTTATAATTCTGAAACCACCTAAATAGGGAAGTGAATGAAGGGGTGCACACTATAGACAGACCTGGATTTAAAGTATGGCTCTTCTACTTGCTAATTTACTAGCTATGTGATCCTAGTCAAGTAACAACTTATCTGACCAGCATCCTTGGTAGCTCAGTTGGTAAAGAATCCACCTGCAATGCAGGAGACCCCGGTTCGATTCCTGGGTCAGGAAGATCCACTGGAGAAAGGATAAACTACCCACTTCAGTATTCTTGGGCTTCCCTGGTGGCTCAGCTGGTAAAGAATCTGCCCACAATGCAGGAGACCTGGGTTTGATCACTGGATTGGGAAGATCCCCTGGAGGATGCAACAGCTACCTACTCCAGTATTCCGACCTGGAGAATTCCATGGACTATATAGTCTCAAAGAGTCTTCACTCACTTGATGCAGATACAGAGGTGAAAATAGGAGCTAAAGACACACACACAATGGGAATTATAATTATCTACCCTGTTGATTCTCCATGTTTGTCGTTTATTGAGGGAGATAATTCATGTAGATCATCTAGGAAAACATATAGTAGGTCCTCAATAAAAGGTAGCTATTATTAAGGAAAATATGGCCCATGAATATGGTGGAATATATGTGTATAGAGGATAAATAGCATGGAAATACTATTAAAATAGCACATAAATACTATTTATATATTAAATAAAAACAGGGCACAGAGGTTTTTTTGTTTGTTTGTTTGTTTGTTTTTGATCATGTGGCATGCAGAATCTTAGTTCCCCTCACCAGGGACTGAACCCATGCCCCCAGCGGTGGAAGCATGAAGTCTAACCTACTGGACCGCCAAAGAAGTGCTGGGTTCAATATTCTTGAATATGGTCTCAGCTAGGGTTTCAAGCAGAGAGACGGAGAGATCAAAGAGAGAGAGACACCCAAACAGGGAGAGACTTACTGAAATACATTGAGAAGTAAGACTAAATGACATTGACTTTTTTTCTTTGGCTGAAAAAAATCCAGAAAACCAGAGCAATCTTCCCACTCAGCCCTGCCATTAATTCCCTTTCTCTCTTTTGCTTTCCCAGGGTTACACTATATGCTGAGTTCCTTCCCATGAAAGCCAGAGCTAAGTGTATTTTGCTGATTGAGGTAAGGAGGATGGTCTGGGAGTCTGAAGAATTCTCCATCTCTGAGCAGCAAATTTCCTGTGTCTTGAGCCACAGGATGAAGAAAGTGGAGTTTAAGAAAAATACAATATGCAAGGATTAAAATGAATCGGTTATGTTGATTTCGACTGGTGGTTTTGCAATATGGATAAATTCCTCCAACAACAAGCAAAATTAGTCTACCATCCCTGAAAAAAAAAAACTGGTGGCAGGCAGGTAGAATGTCCTTCTTGAACTAGAAATGACTTTTATCTGAGAGTAGGTTTTGAATAGTGTAGCTTGAGTGGACCAAACTCCTGCCCTTCACCCGTCATCATTCATTACCTCTGTTTGTATCCAGACTCACTCGTGTCCTGTGTGAGATCCCCATTCACGGCCACCTCTGTGGCCAGTAGACTGCCTTAAAACTCTCCGGGACCAGTCAGTCCCTCTCCAGCCCGCCCTCTGCCAGGGTCCTATGACCTATTTCTCAACTATGACCTGGAAGCCCTCAGGACAAATTTGCAACTGCTTAATGACCCTCCGCCATGCAGTGGAAATATTATTTATTTGTCTCTGCTGGACACCAAGTCAGAATCCTCCCTAATCACCATGACCACGTGACAGTATCTTTTTTTCACATGATAGTATTGATCACATTGACCCCACTGCCCAACCATCCTGGCTGTGTCTACCCCTGACCAGTCAGGGGTGGTGGTCAGCTGGTGCTGGTATGGATGAACCAGCTTAAATACTGAAATGCATCTGCTGATGATCCTGAACCCTGAGTGGCCCTCATTGCCTGCTCCCTGTCCTTTCTGAGGACCTTAAGCTGAAGGGTGCAGCCAGCCCATGCCCATCTTGGTGGAATAAACACCCTGGTCTGTCTTTCCTCTCATCTCCTATGGGGTTCCCCCATTGGCCGCACCTAATGTAAAGCCCGAGGACAAGGAGTCTGTGGATGAGCAAAGTGGGAAAGCATGCAGTGACTCAGAGAAGCAGACAGATGTTCAGCTCCACAGGGGAGTGGCAGTTCTGATAAAGGAGACCGGGGCACTCTTGGACAAGGAAGGTGAATAACAGTAGACAAAACCCAATGTGTCCACGTCTCTGTTGACCTCACACAACATTGACTGTTTCGATCTCCGTAACCAGAGCTGCCTCAGTGCACATCCAGTGGGTGCCATGCAAATATTATACAGTGTGGGTGGCACCCGCAGGAGCTGGACAACCTGGAGGCCCTGGCCCACCCATATGGACCTCAGGAAAAGGGACGGCCATTCTTACTTTCCTGACCTCAAGGACCCTCTCACCCACGTGGATAACCTTGTCTACAGTGGCCCTGGAGTTGCACACTCTATTGACCAAAGCTGCACCGTGACTGACCCCGTTCTCCCCTGCCAGGTGTTCTGGGCCATCGGGACAGTGTTCGAGGTCGCCCTGGCTGTGTTTGTGATGCCCGGCCTGGGCTGGCGCTGGCTGCTCATCCTCTCAGCGGTCCCCCTCCTCCTCTTTGCGGTCCTGTGCTTTGTAGGTATCCTTTAAGGGGCCTCATCCTTTGCTTTGGTCTCTTGCCATTCACTGTATTTTGGTGGGGAGGGTGTGGAGGAGGGCACCAAAGCTACGTTTAAGATTATTTCTTTTGCTCAGAAAACAAGAAAAAGGAACAGGGCCAGGGGTAGGCCCGGTATAGGGGGTCAGGTTTCCTCCAGACAGACTCTGCTGGGATGTCCTTGAGGGAGATATCAAGGGGCTGGGAGATCTCTTGCCCCATCCCCCCATGCAGGATCTACACTTAAGGGGAGTGTGTTCGGAATAGCTGGCATTCTTCAGTTGCAAGTGACAAAAACCCAATTCAACCCATATGATAGAATTTTAAATATCTGGCTTCAAGCATGGCTGGATGCTTTTGTAACAAGAAAAGCCTATAAATTCAGCAACGTAACACACTAGGAGTTTATTTCTCATTCACAGAACAGTCCAGAACGGGTGCTTCTGTTTGACAAGTGTGATTCTGGGCCCAGCTTCCTTTTAGCTTGTAGCTCTGCTATTGTGTAGGGCTTTGTAATCTTCCCTTGTTGTTTAGTCACCAAGTCATGTCCAACTCTTTGGCAACCCCATGGACTGTAGCCTGCCAGGCTCCTCCATCCATGGGATTTTCTGGGCAAAACTACTGGAATGGGTTGCCATTTCCTCTCCAAGGGCTCTTCCTGACCCAGAGACGGAACCCATGTCTCCTGCAACGGCAGGAGATTCTTGACTGATAAGGGCATAACTTGGCCAGGAATATTCTGCTTATATGCTATTGGTGAAGGCATGTCACATGGCCTTGCCTAGGTGCAAGAGCTGCTGGGAAAGGTAGTTTCTGGCTGGGTAGCCATATCTGAAGACAACTCTACACTATGGAAAGGGAAGCATGCATGAGTTTTAATCTCTGCTACATTCTCATTTTACTGATGAGGAAACTGAGGCCCAGAGAGGTTGACTGACTTGTCAAAAGGCACACAACTAATAAGCAACAGAAAGCACTTGAACCAGACCTTCCGACTCCAAGTCTCATACGCTCTTATTTCACAGATGACTGTTACTTTGTTGTATGAAGTCACTTGAGGTTGGGACTCTGTTAGGCCTAAAGGTATTTCTGGTTTCTTTCTGTCTCTTAGATTGAGTTTGCAAGTTGATGCTAAACACAGGTGAGGTGCAGTTTCTTGAGAGGCAGAGGTGATGATGGTGATGGTGTTGAGAGAGGTGAAACTTTTTCTTTTTTGGCAGCAGTCTTAACCCAGCTGTCACCTGGAACTCAGAAGCACCAAATTATGGTCATAGCAGCAACCACAGTGGCAGCTACAGCAACCATTCCTAGCACTGTGCTGAGCACTTAGGATAATCCCATCTAATCCTCTCAACAATCCTAAGAGGGGAGATCTTTTATTATCCCCATTTGATGGATAAGGAAATGGAGGCACAGAGAGGTTAAGTTATTGTTTAAGGTCACAAAGCCATTATAATTAACGGCAGCGCCGGGACCTGAAGCCAGGTTTCTGGCCCCAGAGCCTCTGGCCTTAAGGACTTCACATACAGGTGAGAGCGTGTGGTTGGGACCAAGGGCTCTGTTCCGCCCCAGCCGGCCACATCTCCGTCTCCTGTCCCCATAGTGGCTGCCGGAGAGCGCGAGGTATGATGTGCTGTCTGGGAACCAGGAGAAGGCCATCGCCACTTAAAGAGAATAGCCACGGAAAACGGAGCTCCCATGCCTCTGGGGAAACTCATCATTTCCAGACAGGTCAGTGCCAGGCGAACAGACCGCACGTGTTGCCACGTGAGCTGAGGAGCTTGTGTACGTGAGAGGGTGGGGGTGCAGTGGACAGGACCCACAAGGGGAATTTGGCAGCTTCAATCTGTGTCTTTTCATTTCCAAGTCTTAAAAGTGCCACCTGGAGTGTTTAGCCAGTGACTAGAGAAATGTCACTGGAGAAGGCGACGGCACTTATTCCAGTGCTCCTGCTGCAAAATCCCAGGGACGGGGGAGCCTGGTGGGCTGCAGTCCATGGGGTCGCTAGGAGTTGGACATGACTGAGCGACTTCACTTTCACTTTTCACTTTCATGCATTGGAGAAGGCAGTGGCACCCCACTCCAGTGCTCTTGCCTAGAGAATCCCAGGGACGGGGGAGCCTGGTGGGCTGCCATCTATGGGGTCGCACAGGGTTGGACACGACTGAAGCAACTTAGCAGCAGCAGCAGCAGCAGAAAAATATCATATAATGTCCCCTCATGGGTCCTGTAACTACTCCTGCTTCGGTTTTACCTTTGCACACCCAGGAAGTCTGATTAGCAGATGTGGTTGCTCAACAATAAAACCACGTTAGGAAGTGCCCTGATAGACTTATATCCAGGGCACTACACCATGCTCGTGTAGACATCCTTAATGGATGGTGCATTGCTCCCCACGGCAACACCATCAGGGACCCCACTGCAGTACAAGCAGCTTAGTGCCTACCCCAGGTGCAAAGGGGAAAAAGGAGCCAGATTTGAAGGCTGCACTCCCTGCCCTCAAGAATCAACCCTGCAGCTTATAGAAACATCACAAATACCATTAAGCAAACAACAGAGCTTATGAGGAAAGTATTTTTAAAAATAAAATTATATTTCTGATTGTTTCTATACTGGGTGAAAAGAACTGAGTGAGATTTCACCAGCTTGAGAGGAAGTATCGGGCTGGGTCTGACAGTATGGAAGCCAAGGACATACCCCAGATTTGCTTTGGGAAGCACAGGGGTGGGGCAGGGGGGCCTCCCAAAGAGCCTAGGGGGCAGGAGACTTGCTTAGTTGCCTTTGGGGAGGGACTGCGTTCTCCCCGCTCCCTTCTGTGTGAAGATGCTCTGGATGGAGAAAGTATACGTGATTTCCAATGTGTGTTGCAAAGTGAAAGTGACAAGACTGGACACGGCAGTGGGGGGCTTCTCTTTGGAAAGGAGCAGCTGCCACAGGGGCCTCCCTGTGTTCCAGGGCACCCGGCAGCGAGTATTTTTTTGGGGGGGTGGATATGTCCTTCTGGGGTGGGTGCATGGCCACTGCCCACACATCTGCAGGGGAGGAGAGTAAAGGGCATTCTTTGTCTTGAAACAGGAAGACCGAGGCAAAATGAGGGACCTTTTCACACCCCATTTTAGATGGACAACCTTGTTGCTGTGGTTTATATGGTAAGAGCTGTTGTTCATGCTTGGGTCCCCCTCATCTGCACCTCGTTTGGGGTTTTGTTTGAACTCGATGCAATGAAAACTCTTCCGTCTTGGGCAACATTTGCAAAACTGAGCATCACTTTCCTGACCTCTGTGTTATTCAAGTATCCCCTATACTGTTGTTTGCTTAGTCTTCTTTTATTTAACTCACTTTTTACTCTGATAATTTTTTAAAAATTGAAGTATAGTTGATTTACAATGCTGTGTTAATTTCTGCTGTATAGCAAAGTGACTCAATTATACATATGTATGTATACATTCTTTTTATATTCTTTTCTTATATTATTTTGCTATACTTATACACATATGTATATATGTATACATTCTTTTTATCTTCTTTTTGTTATGGTTTATCCCAGGACACTGACTGTAATTGCCTGTGCTATACAGTAGAACAGATAAATGTCTTTTAAAAGGAAACTTTGTATAACTGCTTTAAGGAAGAGCTGTAATTGCAGACCATAGACAGAAGTTGCTTTTAAAGATAAATACAGTCAGCCCTCCCTAGCCGCAGGCTTCACTCAAGGATTCAGCCAACTAGAGATGGAAATTAATAGAAAAAAAAAGATTCCAGGAAGTTCTAAAAAGCAAAACTTGAAATTGCTGTGCTTTGGCAACTATTTACATAGCATTTACACGGTAGTTACAATTCTTTACACAGCACTTACATTGTATTTGGTATTATAAGTAATCCAGAGGTGATCTGAAGTATACAGGAGGATATGTGGGATTCCCAGGTGGCTCAGGGGTAAAGAGGCAATGTAGGAGTCCAGGGTTCAATCCCTGGGTCAGGAAGATCCCCTGGAGGAGGAAATGGCAACCCACTCCAGTATTCTTGCCTGGAAAATCCCACGGACAGAGGCGCCTGGTGGGCTACAGTCCATGGGCCTGCGAAGAGTCAGACAGCACTGAGCACGTGCGCACACAGCATGTGTAGGTTATGTGCAAACACGGCACCATTTTATATAATGGACTTGAGCATCCAAGGATTCCGGCGTCCGCAGGAACTCCTGGAACCCATCCCCCACAGGTCCTGAGGGATGACTATACAGTACAAAGCAGCTAAACTGATGATTTACCAAGGCGGGAGGCACAAAGCCTCTGTGCTTAAGAGACAGACAGAGAGGAGAGGTGTTAGGGACTTGTTAGCACATAAGTAAGACTGAGATATGGTTAAAGAATCAAAAGGAAACGTAGAGGGATCTTTTTTTCACAAAGAGATTCTTCTGCTGTATCCAGCCCACTCTCCATTTATATTACTCTTGCTGTGTTCAGCCCACTCTCCATTTATATTACTCTTGCTATATCCAGCCCACTCTCCATTTGTATTACCTTGGGTACCACCCAGCACAGGGCCCATATTTTGGGAACACCTGGTTTGATCAACATGGGCATTCTCAGAACTCTCAGTTTTTATCTAGTTCCAGTTTTTCTTAAATAACAACCATGGCGTTGACTGGAGGGCATTTGTAGTGAGTACTCACCTTACACCCCACAGCTAGACAAATTTCAGCCATTTTCTCAACTTTTTCAACTGTGTAATTTCTATGGCATTAACAGTGCGGAACATTAGCCCGGTTGAGGCTTTGTGACATGTTTTCACCAGTTCTCACTTTTCCTATTCACCTTTGAGCAGAGGAGCTAATGAGCAGGGGAGTGTCCTCAAAAAGGGCAGTTGCAGCGGAGCAGGGGTATGGAGTGTAGCAGGGGGTGGCGGGAAAGCTCTGATGATATACAGCACCAGGTTCCAGCTCTGCCCTAATGTCCCCCAAGAACTGAATCAGCTCACCAAGGCTTTAACACCTGCTGTGTGCCCAGTCCACGTATGAAGCTGGCAGGATATTTTGAAAAGGTGGGGAAACAGAAATGAGTGTATCTATCTTTGAGTGCATGTGATTCTGTTGGACGGACACTACTTAAATCCTAAAATTGATTACAGACACACAGCATGTGTAGGTTATGTGCAAACACGGCACCATTTTATATAATGGACTTGAGCATCCAAGGATTCCGGCGTCCGCAGGAACTCCTGGAACCCATCCCCCACAGGTCCTGAGGGATGACTATACAGTACAAAGCAGCTAAACTGATGATTTACCAAGGCGGGAGGCACAAAGCCTCTGTGCTTAAGAGACAGACAGAGAGGAGAGGTGTTAGGGACTTGTTAGCACATAAGTAAGACTGAGATATGGTTAAAGAATCAAAAGGAAACGTAGAGGGATCTTTTTTTCACAAAGAGATTCTTCTGCTGTATCCAGCCCACTCTCCATTTATATTACTCTTGCTGTGTTCAGCCCACTCTCCATTTATATTACTCTTGCTATATCCAGCCCACTCTCCATTTGTATTACCTTGGGTACCACCAGCACAGGGCCCATATTTTGGGAACACCTGGTTTGATCAACATGGGCATTCTCAGAACTCTCAGTTTTTATCTAGTTCCAGTTTTTCTTAAATAACAACCATGGCGTTGACTGGAGGGCATTTGTAGTGAGTACTCACCTTACACCCCACAGCTAGACAAATTTCAGCCATTTTCTCAACTTTTTCAACTGTGTAATTTCTATGGCATTAACAGTGCGGAACATTAGCCCGGTTGAGGCTTTGTGACATGTTTTCACCAGTTCTCACTTTTCCTATTCACCTTTGAGCAGAGGAGCTAATGAGCAGGGGAGTGTCCTCAAAAAGGGCAGTTGCAGCGGAGCAGGGGTATGGAGTGTAGCAGGGGGTGGCGGGAAAGCTCTGATGATATACAGCACCAGGTTCCAGCTCTGCCCTAATGTCCCCCAAGAACTGAATCAGCTCACCAAGGCTTTAACACCTGCTGTGTGCCCAGTCCACGTATGAAGCTGGCAGGATATTTTGAAAAGGTGGGGAAACAGAAATGAGTGTATCTATCTTTGAGTGCATGTGATTCTGTTGGACGGACACTACTTAAATCCTAAAATTGATTACAGCCTAATTTTAGAATACTATAGAAATCACATTTGGGAGCACATATTGTAATGCAAGGAAATTATTCATCGGCTTCTGATAATGACTGGTCTCCCACATAGCTATACTATAGGACGCGATATTCTGACCCTACAGACTTGAGTGTTCTGGTTCCTGGGACAGTTGGAATTTAGTTAACTGTGTCATTCTGATCTGAAATGCCCATGAGGTCTGCAGACTCCACACTTGACTGGGCACAGAGCAGGTGTTTAACAAACTCTTGATGAAGTGATTCAGTTGAACACGGAGACAGAGCTCTGCAGTTTCCTCGCCCCTGCTATTCAAAAGTAGCGTATTCCACATTTGAGTCAGTTCTAATGACTAGAATGCAGGAGACCTGGGTTCGATCTCTGGGTTGGGAAGATCCCCTGGAGAAGGGAATGGCTACCCACTCCAGTATTCTGGCCTGGAGAATTCCATGGACTTTATAGTCCATGGGGTCGCAAAGAGTTGGAGACGACTGAGTGACTTTCATTTTCACTTAATGAGGTGGATGAACCTAGAGCCTATTATACAGAGTCAAGTAAGTCAGAAAAAGAAAAACAAATATCATATACTAACGCATATATGTGGACTCTAGAAAGATGGTATTGATGAACCTGTTTGTAGGGCAGTAGTGGAGATGCAGACATAGTGAATAGGCTTGGGAACACAGATCGGGGAAGGAGAGGGTGGAATGAATGGAGAGAGTATGTGGAAACATACACACGACCGTGTGTAAGACAGGTGGCCAGCGGGAATTTGCTATATGACCCGGGGAGCTCAAACGGGCTCTGTGACAACCTAGAGGGGTGGGAGGTGGGAGGGAGGCTTAAGAGGGGGGGAGCATGTTATACCAATGGCTGATTCATGCTGATATATATATGGCAGAAACCAACACAATACTGTGAAGCAGTTATCCTTCAATTAAAAATAAATTAAAATGTTACAAAAGTAGAGTGCTCCAATGAAAGCTTTCTCAAGCTGAAGTGGCATAAAGCAGAAGAAGTAATCACCTGAGGGTACATCTTGCTTGCGGCTTCCCAGGTGGCTCAGCCGTAGAGAATCTACCTGCCAAGCAGGAGACACAGGTTCAGTCCCTGAGTGGGGAAGATCCCCTGGAGAAGGAAATGGCCACCCACCCCAGTACTCTTGCCTGGGAAATGCCATGGTCAGAGGGGGCCTGATTGGGTCACAAAAAAAGTCAGACACAACTTAATGAGTAAAAAGAATGAAGAACATCTTGCTAACTGAAGAAATAATAATTGGAAATAAAGTACAGATGCTCACAGACAACAGTTCAAAGGGAATAGCAGCTTGAGTCTGAAAAGGAGGGAATGGCCGCTGATGCTGATGCTGAGCGCAGTTCTCGGGGAAGGAGCTTGGTGGTGCCACTGCCGCTGCGTGGGGCAAGAGCTGCCTCTCTAAAGTAAACACTGGATGCTATTTTTGCTTTCCCCCCTTTTTCTGTACAAGTGAAAATCCTCTTCAGATTTCTTCTGGTGAGCAAAAATAGGTACTAATATAGATTTCATAAAAGTGAATTATAGCGAAGCAAGCTTTCAGAAAGTGGGGAATACCTATATTATTAAATGTATCTCCCTTCTCTTCCCTATTCAGCTCAACCCAAAAGCTCTAACATCTGTCGACATCTGTCAAAATGACTGTTTTCTACCAAGTTTTGGTTCCCCCATTTTTTTCCCCTCCTTTTGCCAGTTGAGTGAACAGCTTGAAGGTGGCTTGTTTGTGATATAATTCAGTTCTTCGGTGTATTTTTTTTTTTTTGGCTGTGCTGTGCAGCATGTGGGATCTTAGTCCCCTGATCAGGGAGCAAACCCATGCCCCCTGTATTTATCTTAACCACTGGACTGCCAGGGAAGTCCCTATAATTCAATTTCCTTGATCTTTCAAAGGACACAGGATCACTTCCTTTTAGTCTATCAGTATGTTTTGTACCCACCATCTTCTTGCTCAAGCAGTCGAGGAAAACCCCGGAAGGCCCAATGTGGCCTGAGCCCAAAGCCTAGTCTCTGCTGCTATGGGTGGAAGTCCTTTGCAATGGAGTGGGAATGGGGGCTTGCATCTCTCCCATCATTTCCTTACGCTTCTTGCTTGCTTCCTGGCAGGTTTTCCAATGCGTTTTCTTACTACGGATTAGTCCTGCTCACCACCGAGCTCTTCCAAGCGGGAGATGTCTGCAGCAGTGAGTATCACAGCCCTCTAGCAGTTAATGCCCTCCACCCAACATACACTCCCAGCCCTGGTCCTGCCCTCACGAGGCCTGGCCTTGCACAGACTCTTGGGAGCAAGTTTCTGCAAAATCTGAATATGAAAGAGCTGGGTCGTGGTTTTTGAGACGTTCTGTAGAAACCTGGAAATCTTTATCATCATAGGCATGACCTTAGAGCAGAATCATATCTTACATCCCCTGAAGAGGTCCATGAAGTTCATCCCTGAGTTTTAAGGTTGTGACCCTGTGGAGCCATCCTGTGTGAACGTGTGTTAAGTCTGAGAACCAGGTTGGAGCTCAATCCTGGCCATACAACAGAATCACCTGGGGGAGCTTTTAAACAAGGCAGCTCCATTTAAACAATGCCTAGGGCAATTTAATCAGCATCTTTGGGGGTGTGGCCCAGGCATGAGTGGGTTTTTAAAGCTCCCCAGGTGATTCTATTTTGGAGCTGGAGATGGGAACTGTTGGACAACAGGAATGAATAACAAGCAAAATCTATATATAGATGTCTGGGCTTTCAAACCGATCTATCTTTAAGAGAATATTAGATTCCTAGCATTGAACTCAGGATGGGAGATAAAGGGATGGAGCTCTTGTCTGTTTGCAGGATTTGTCCAATTATCTTTTCCATATGAAGCGTTCTTAATCTGCGTTAATTGTTTCGTTTATTGGTATGAGGATTGGTATTGTTAATGAGATAGCAGAGTCCCATCTCTCTGGGGGATGTGAGAGTCTTAAAGGAACTGCCCTGAGGAAGCAGTTCAGTTATAAATTTGGGGGTTGGTATTAAGCCTAAATCCTTTGCGCCTGTGATGGAATACAAGTTCACGTGCCTGACTCACAGTGAGGCCAGACAAACCAAATCGCTGGCGTTTGGAGCAGAGAAAGGTGTGTTGCAAGGCCAGGCAAGGAGAATGGGTTGACTCATGCTCAAAAACCCTGAACTCCCCGGTGGTTTGGGGGAGATTTTTATAGGCAGAATTTGGTGGTGGTGGAGGAGCGCCGCAGGTTGTGTGGCTTTCTTCTGACTGGTTGGTGGTGAGGTAACTGGATGATGTCCCAGGAATCTTGTGCTCCGTCTGGAGTTGCCACCCTCCTGGGTGGGGACCTTAGTGCCTACAGAACTCAAAGATATTCTGATGTGTATTCCTTGAGGGGAAACTAGGCTGCACGAGTATGTCTTCATGAGTCCTCCCTGGTCTCTGCAGCCCCTTCCTTCCCAGGTTAGCATCGTGCCAAAAACTGGCAGTGTGTGGAAGGCCGGTAATCGAATGCATCACTGCCAACGCAACTTGCATTTTTGTGGACAAGAATCATTGGCATTAGTGTTAGTATTCTATCACGTGGAGTAAGGTGAGATAACCAAGATAAGGATTCTCAGGACAGGATGCTATGCCATTTCAAAGTCTTTCACTCTATTTCCTAACAAATGACATGAGGGCAAAAAGATCACACAAGGCAAGGGAGGTCAGGAGTGTGGGGCAGAGTAAGGGGTCATGGGTAAGTCAGAGTTTTAAACAAGGTGGTCACGATGGCCTCAGTGAGCAGGTGAGATTTAAAGAAAGACTTGAAAGAGGTGAGTAAATTAGTCATGGTGTGTGCTAAGTCACTTCAGTTGTGTCCCACTGTGCTAACTTACGGACTGCAGCCCGCCAGGCTCCCCTGTCCATGGGATTTCTCAGGCAAGAATACTGGAGGGGGTGGCCATTTCCTCCTCCAGAGGATCTTCCCGACCCAGGGATTGAACCCACATCTCCTACATCTCCTGCACTGGCAGGTGGATTCTTTACGACTGTGCCACCTGGGAAGCCCCAGTTCTGGTCTAAGCACATTCATGTACACAGCCTGCTTCCAGCCTCTCAACCGTTTCCGCGCCGAGGGTTTATCAGCCCCCAGATTGTCAGGAAGCTGGGGCTTAAAGAAATGGAGCTCTGGCACTGCTGGTGGGGGGAGGCACCCTGAGTTGGTCTGCATCCTGAGCCTGTGCACCGTCCCCAGCATCCCAGCCGAATCATAACCCAGGGAAGGAGACATGGGGAGTGGGAGGACGCGACTCAGCACTGTGGGCGCCTCTTCCTCCTTCTCTCTCTCTCCACCTCCCAGTCTCCAGCCGGAAGAAGGCGGTAGAGGCAAAGTGCAGCCTGGCCTGCGAGTACCTGAGTGAGGAGGACTACATGGACCTGCTGTGGACCACCCTGTCTGAGTTCCCAGGTGAGGGACCTGCGCCGGGTGGGGCTGGGACAATGCAGCCTGGGAACGTGGCTGTAGCCTCATGCCAGCTGGAAGCAAACCCCATTTCTAAAAAAAGCCGGGGATTTGTTTTCAAACCTTAGCTACAAGTCAAGAACTTGTAGCCCTAGGGGCTGACATTTTACTGTATGCTTCACAGAAAGCAAAGGTGATCTTTTTCCGTCCTTTTTGTTTTTTTGGCTGCACCCCACGGGATGTGGGATCTTAGTTCCCCAACCAAGGATTGAACATGAGCCCACGGCAGTAACAGTGCTAAATCCTAACCACTGGACGACCAGGGATTGTCAGTCTTATGCCAGTCTTATAGACATATGTCCATTTGTCACTAGGGAGGTCACTTCTGGCATAAACTTAATTTTAAAAAGCTATCTTCTTAGGGGCTGACATTTTACTTTATGCTTCACAGAAAGCAAAGGTGATCTTTTTCCGTCCTTTTTGTTTTTTTGGCTGCACCCCACGGGATGTGGGATCTTAGTTCCCCAACCAAGGATTGAACATGAGCCCACGGCAGTAACAGTGCTAAATCCTAACCACTGGACGACCAGGGATTGTCAGTCTTATGCCAGTCTTATAGACATATGTCCATTTGTCACTAGGGAGGTCACTTCTGGCATAAACTTAATTTTAAAAAGCTATCTTCTTAATCCCTCTCCAAGATTCACAGATATACTTTGTAGTAGACATATAACCAACGTGATGAATTTGAGTAGGCTCCGGGAGTTGGTGATGGACAGGAAAGCCTGGCATGCTGCCATCCATGGGGTCACAAAGAGTTGGACATGACTGAGCAACTGAACTGAACTGGAGACACATAACGCAATGCATTTTTTAAAAACTCTGAGCACCAGGCTTTTACTGTGCCTGTACAAGCACTCTGAATTGTAGGCCATTCTCGCTTTATTAAAATATCATTATTTTAAAGCACTTCACCACAGTAATCACACACATGGAAAAAACAGTTGTACTAGGGATTATAATGAAACTGTAGTCTAGTACCCTAGCGCCTCCCACCCCTCATTCGATTTCCCAGGAGAAATCACTTTTGTTTCTGAGTAACTCAATGCGTTTTAAAGCAGATTGTCAACACCTAGTAACATTAATGACATTTACCGAAAGTACAGTTTTAAGTGATTGTTTACACTTTTGTAAGTTTTTCATCTTAATCAAATATTGATATAAAATAATTTTTGCCTGTTCCATGTGGTTTGTGGGATCTTAGTTCCCCAACCAGGATTTGAACCCACGCCCTCCACAGCAAAAGCACAAGAGTCCTAACCACTAGGCATCCAGCAAATTCCCCATATAAAACTTTTGGCTCAAAAAAAAAGAAGTGACATTGCATCACTCCAGCCGTATTCTAGTCGTTAGAAGTGGGTCATGAGACTTGGCCAACTCTCGAGGGGAGGGGAGTACATAGCACGTGAAGACCGGGAGGTGGGGGTCGTGGGGGCCGTGTCGGACGCCACCTCCCATGGCACCCTGCTCCCTTGCAGGTGTCCTTGTGACTCTCTGGATTATTGACCGCCTGGGCCGCAAGAAGACCATGGCCCTGTGTTTCGTCGTCTTCTCCTTTTGCAGCCTCCTACTGTTTATCTGTGTCGGAAGGTGGGTCATGACTCCAGCTTTCTGTGGCCAGCTGGCTCATCTCTCAGCTGGTGGTCAGTGGCTCTTTGGACCTGCAAGCTGTGGATTACACCCTCTGGGGGTCATCTGAAAGATCCCTCCAACCCCTCACTAGCACTGAGACTGTTGGCTGCCTCATAACTGCCCCCTGCTTACAGTTGGGGCCTCTGATGGGGGTGAGGGTAGGAGGGCACTTCGGTCCAAAGTTTGTTCCGTCACCATCACATTTAGACATTTGACATCATCTCCCAGTGAGCGCATGCATTTAGCTGCTTAATTCATATATGAGTTATAAGCATTCATTTGTTCCATGGCACTGTTTCAAGGTCCTGTGTTACAATCTGCTTTCCGCATTGCTCCATCTTTTCCATCTGTCAAGAGCCTCCAAAGGTAGAACTGGCCTGTGCTGATCTTGAAGAGACGCCAGACCAACCTGCAGAGGAGAGATCTGTGAACAGTCTGGAGATGTAGCTTAGACCTGGGAATGCTGATATTCACAGACATTGTGGGAACAATGGAACAGGGGGTTGGGGATCAGGATTGCCCTCAAAATCCTGAAGAGAAGTTTACTTTCTCTGGTTCAGCTGGTTCCTAGCTCAATTCCTGTCCCCACTAGGTCCTGCCTGGACTTTGGATGCTTTATATCACTTCTCCCCAACCTCACCCGCACCCTGGGCACCACCGATGTTTCCGTCTCAGCCTGGAACTTTGGAGAATGATAAACTTATAAAAGCCGGCCTTCAGAGAGACCACTGGGGTGTGTGTGTCTGCATGCCTATCTGAATGTGTGTTGGGTAAGGTGGGCTTTGCCAGTTTCTAGGGCATAAATTCTGCCTGGGCAGAGAAGACTGCTGAAAGAAACTGTCAGAAAAAAAAAAAATGTTAATACTTGCTCATCTGCTTTTTTTTTTTCCTCTTCCTAGAAATATGCTCACTCTGTTACTCTTCATTGCAAGAGCATTTATTTCTGGAGGCTTTCAAGCAGCCTACGTTTACACACCTGAGGTAGGAGGGTGGGAAGAGATGCCTGGGAGCAGTGGTGGGGAAGGGGCAGATGGAGGGAGAAGCTCTGCTTCCAGAAACACGAAGCGTGGGCTCCTCTGCCTGAAATTTGTCCTTGAGAAAGACTGAAAAAGCACTGTTGCTGCTGCTAAGTCGCTTCAGTCGTGTCCAACTCTGCGACCCCATAGACGGCAGCCCATTAGGCTCTCCCGTCCCTGGGATTCTCCAGGCAAGAACACTGGAGTGGGTTGCCATTTCCTTCTCCAATACATGAAAGTGAAAAGGGAAAGGGAAGTCTCTCAGTCGTGTCCGACTCTGTGCGACCCCATGGACTGCAGCCTACCAGGCTCCTCCGCCCATGGGATTTTCCAGGCAGGAGTACTGGAGTGGGTTGCCATTGCCACACCAACCTCTAAAATATTGCCTGAACTTATACTCCATGTGACAGTGTGTCCGTTTTCCCACACTCAGGGATGATGGGTTACTTGTTTTATATTTATTTTATTTTATCTCACCTTATTTTAGATAGGGGCAAGGGAGGGAAAGAATAGCATGTATCAGATGCTGTCCTGAGAGAAGGATCCCCCTCCCCCCGCTCAGGTCTGCACAGCTCTCCAGAGCCCTCACTCTGAGTCATCATCCTAAGTCCTAACACCTCCACCCAACCTTCCAGGCCCAGCGCCAACCCTGCCTCCTCCAGGAAGCCCTCCAGGATATCCCCCCTCCCCTGACTTCATTTTACCCTCACTGCCTGTGCTTCTCTTTGGTATTTTTAGTTCTGCCACATGGCCTGTTCCCCAAGGAGACTACTACTAAGGCTCCCTGTGGACAGGGCCTGGGTCTCCTTCGCTTTGACTCTCATCTGGCCTAGTGTTCCTTCAATAGAGGCTTGTGGATTGACTGCTGGAGCCTCGCAGAAGGGAATCAGGAGAAGGCTGCTGGCCCTGCAGAGATTGGGAGGCCCGGCATCTACAATGGCAAATACCAGGGATCAGCAAACTACGGGCCATATCCAACCTGCTGCCTGTTCTTGTCTAGTCCAAAAGTTAAGAATGGTTTTTATGTTTGTAAACAGTTGAATGCCAGATCAAAACGATATTTCGTGACATGTGAAAATTATATGGAATTCATGCGTCAGTGTTCATTAATAAAGCTTTGTCAGAACAAGCCACAGCCGTTCCTGTACTGTTGTCCACAACTGCTTTTGTGTTACAGGAGTAGAGCTGAGTAGTTGCTGGAGATCAGCTGCCCCCAGAGCTCAGATTATTTACTCTCTGGCCCTTTAAGAAAAAGTTTGCTGACTCCTGGCTTAAGCTATTCCAGCTGGCTAGGCCCAAGAAAGAACTGGTTAAATAAATGATGATTGATCCAAATGATAGAATTCTATGTAGCCATTAAAAATCACACACTGGAGAAGACCAAATATGGACTTCGGAGATGTCTGCAGTCTTTTTCTACGAGGAAAAAGAAAAATCTTCAAAGTGGCATATACAGAAATAGCTAGTGCATAAGGCTATATCCCCTCTAGGATTTGCCTTATAATAATCTAGGAGGGAATGTGAGTTATAAGCGTTCATTTGTTCCATGGCACTGTTTCAAGGTCCTGTGTTACAATCTGCTTTCGGCATTGCTCCATCTTTTCCATCTATCAAGAGCCTCCAAAAGTAGAACTGGCCTGTGCTGATCTTGAAGAGACCCCAGACCAACCTGCAGAGGAGAGATCTGAGAACAGTCTGGAGATGTAGCTTAGATCTGGGAATGCTGATATTCATAGACATTGTGGGAACAATGGAACAGGGGGTTGGGGATCAGGATTGCCCTCAAAATCCTGAAGAGAAGTTTACTTTCTCTGGTTCAGCTGGTTCCTAGCTCAATTCCTGTCCCCACTAGGTCCTGCCTGGACTTTGGATGCTTTATATCACTTCTCCCCAACCTCACCCGCACCCTGGGCACCACCGATGTTTCCGTCTCAGCCTGGAACTTTGGAGAATGATAAACTTATAAAAGCCGGCCTTCAGAGAGACCACTGGGGTGTGTGTGTCTGCATGCCTATCTGAATGTGTGTTGGGTAAGGTGGGCTTTGCCAGTTTCTAGGGCATAAATTCTGCCTGGGCAGAGAAGACTGCTGAAAGAAACTGTCAGAAAAAAAAATGTTAATACTTGCTCATCTGCTTTTTTTTTTCCCTCTTCCTAGAAATATGCTCACTCTGTTACTCTTCATTGCAAGAGCATTTATTTCTGGAGGCTTCCAAGCAGCCTACGTTTACACACCTGAGGTAGGAGGGTGGGAAGAGATGCCTGGGAGCAGTGGTGGGGAAGGGGCAGATGGAGGGAGAAGCTCTGCTTCCAGAAACACGAAGCGTGGGCTCCTCTGCCTGAAATTTGTCCTTGAGAAAGACTGAAAAAGCACTGTTGCTGCTGCTAAGTCGCTTCAGTCGTGTCCAACTCTGCGACCCCATAGACGGCAGCCCATTAGGCTCTCCCGTCCCTGGGATTCTCCAGGCAAGAACACTGGAGTGGGTTGCCATTTCCTTCTCCAATACATGAAAGTGAAAAGTGAAAGGGAAGTCTCTCAGTCGTGTCCGACTCTGTGCGACCCCATGGACTGCAGCCTACCAGGCTCCTCCGCCCATGGGATTTTCCAGGCAGGAGTACTGGAGTGGGTTGCCATTGCCACACCAACCTCTAAAATATTGCCTGAACTTATACTCCATGTGACAGTGTGTCCGTTTTCCCACACTCAGGGATGATGGGTTACTTGTTTTATATTTATTTTATTTTATCTCACCTTATTTTAGATAGGGGCAAAGGGAGGGAAAGAATAGCATGTATCAGATGCTGTCCTGAGAGAAGGATCCCCCTCCCCCCGCTCAGGTCTGCACAGCTCTCCAGAGCCCTCACTCTGAGTCATCATCCTAAGTCCTAACACCTCCACCCAACCTTCCAGGCCCAGCGCCAACCCTGCCTCCTCCAGGAAGCCCTCCAGGATATCCCCCCTCCCCTGACTTCATTTTACCCTCACTGCCTGTGCTTCTCTTTGGTATTTTTAGTTCTGCCACATGGCCTGTTCCCCAAGGAGACTACTACTAAGGCTCCCTGTGGACAGGGCCTGGGTCTCCTTCGCTTTGACTCTCATCTGGCCTAGTGTTCCTTCAATAGAGGCTTGTGGATTGACTGCTGGAGCCTCGCAGAAGGGAATCAGGAGAAGGCTGCTGGCCCTGCAGAGATTGGGAGGCCCGGCATCTACAATGGCAAATACCAGGGATCAGCAAACTACGGGCCATATCCAACCTGCTGCCTGTTCTTGTCTAGTCCAAAAGTTAAGAATGGTTTTTATGTTTGTAAACAGTTGAATGCCAGATCAAAACGATATTTCGTGACATGTGAAAATTATATGGAATTCATGCGTCAGTGTTCATTAATAAAGCTTTGTCAGAACAAGCCACAGCCGTTCCTGTACTGTTGTCCACAACTGCTTTTGTGTTACAGGAGTAGAGCTGAGTAGTTGCTGGAGATCAGCTGCCCCCAGAGCTCAGATTATTTACTCTCTGGCCCTTTAAGAAAAAGTTTGCTGACTCCTGGCTTAAGCTATTCCAGCTGGCTAGGCCCAAGAAAGAACTGGTTAAATAAATGATGATTGATCCAAATGATAGAATTCTATGTAGCCATTAAAAATCACACACTGGAGAAGACCAAATATGGACTTCGGAGATGTCTGCAGTCTTTTTCTACGAGGAAAAAGAAAAATCTTCAAAGTGGCATATACAGAAATAGCTAGTGCATAAGGCTATATCCCCTCTAGGATTTGCCTTATAATAATCTAGGAGGGACAGGAAATGAATGTGATCGAAACTAACGCAGGCAGGGCTTTCCTGGCAGTCCAGGGGTTAAGGCTCTGTGCTTCAAGTGCAGGGGCACAGGTTTGATCCCTGGTCTGGGAACTAACAGCCCACATGCCGTGAGGTGTGGCCAAAAAACTTTTAAAAAGCAAAAACAAAAAACCCAACACAGGCCACTGTGCTTGGTCCTAGATGATTGATTCCATCATTCTACTTTAGTCTGTGCATGAAATTCTCTATGATAGAAAAAAAAAAAGGAATTTCTTACTCTTTATTTATTTAGATATACCCACCCAGGGCAGAGGCTTCTCAGATGGTTCAGCAGTAAAGAATCTGCCTGCCAGTGCAGGAGACCCTGGTTCAATCCCTCGGTCAGGAAAATCCCCTGGAGGGGAAAATGGCAACCCACTCCAGCATTCTTGCCTGGAAAATCCCAGGGACAGAGGAGCCTGGCGGGCTGCAGTCGGTGGAGTCGCCAAGAGTCAGACGTGACTGAACAGGCACAGCGCGCGGGGCAGAGAGGACCCCTGTTCCTAGGTTCCCACTGCCAGCTTCCCTCCTGCCTTCTTGGTTGAGTTTCCTGGCCCCTTTGGGGTGAGACTCCCCACCCCGCCCCCGCAGGACTGACCCTAACTCAGGCCCGCCCTCAGGGTGAATTCCACCATTCCTGAGCCAGAGAGGAGGGAGGGGCCTGCATTTTCTCACGGCAGCCCTGTGGGCCGCTGTGTTTCAGGTCTACCCCACGGCGACCCGAGCGCTGGGCCTGGGCACCTGCAGCGGCATGGCGAGGGTGGGCGCCCTCATCACCCCGTTCATTGCTCAGGTAGGTGTCACCCCACATAGAGAGGGCGTGGGCGTGACCAAAGCCAGTGGTGGCAAGCCGTTACCGGACGCTGAGCCTCTGCCTGGCCCTTGGGGTGTGTGCATGGCCTGATCTCCGTTAGCAATCCGCCCTACGAAAGAAGCCATATCGTATGCAGGTGAGAAAGCGGAGGCTCAGCGGAGTCACGGGACTTGTCGAGGTCACACAGCTGGGAGGTAGAGGAGCTGCGAATCACTCTGCTCTTTCTGATGATTTGGCCCAGGACAGTTTGGATTAGAATAAACAAGCCACCACGCCTCAGAGGGAAACTAATGTCCCAGTCCCCAGTTTCTGATTTGAATGATTCAACTTGCAGAGTTTTTCAGGTCTTTGTATCTTGAAGCATTTCTGTCTGTTTGGGGGTAAGCTTATTTTATTGGATTCTTTTTGCTTTTTTAATATCCAATTCATTTTTTTTCCAATTTTTAATATATTTTTTAAAATTGAGGTAAAAGTCATGTAACATAAAATCAACTGCTTTAATTCGAGGACTTCCTTGTCAGTCCTGTGGTGAGGACTCTGCATTTCTAATGCCAGGGCCCGGGTTCGATCTCTGGTTGGAGAACTAAGAAACCACAAGCCACATGGTGCAGCCAAATAAATAAAACTTTAAAAAGAAAGTGAATGATTCACTGGCCTGTAGCACTTTCATGATGTCAGGAACCACTACCTTGATCTAGTTCCAAAGCATTTTCCTTGTCCCCAAATAAACCTCCGTATCCATTAAACAAGTACTTCCCAGCTCCGGCCCCTCCAGCCCCTGGCAACCACTGGTAGCATTCTGTCTGTGTGAATTTTTTGTCTTCTGATCTTCTGTGTAAATAGAATCCTAATATGTGTTTTGGCCAAGTTGTTCTGTCCCGATACTGTTGTGTTTGAACATTGTACATCACTATTAACTAGCACTGGTTGACAACTTGCCAAGTGCCTGCATGGTGCCAAGTGAGGCATCTTCTCACTGGGAGGTGACCTCTGCCCTTCTGCCTGTTTGGTGGCTGAAGAAATGAGGTTTAGACCTGCTGCATGATTTGCCTGGGTCATGAAGATAGGAAGCCAGCAGATGTACTGTTTTGAGAGGAAATAAACAGACTCTTGAAGGACTTCTCTGGTGGTGTGGTCCAGTGGTTAAGACTGCACTTCCAATGCAAGGAGCGTGGGTTTGATCCCTCATCAGGGAACTAAGATTCCACATGCCTCCTGGTGTGGCAGAAAACAAAAACAGACTCTCGAGTCTGATGGGATCTGGGTTCAAATCCCAGCCCCATCCTTGGTCTTTGTGTGAACTCGAGTATGTTACTTAATCCTTTCTGAGCCTGTTTTTCCCTCTGTCAAGTGGGAAAAACAAGTGGGGTTGGAGTATGTACCTCATAAAGCTGTCATGAGGACTCCGTGGGAGTCCAGTGACAAAGAGGGCTTACAGGAGGACCTGGCATTCTCAGTATCGTCTGTAGGTTGGTGGGGCCTGTGCGTCATTAGGGACATTCTCACCAGCGTGTGTCTCCCTCCCCCAGGTGATGCTGGAATCATCCGTGTACCTGACGCTGGCCGTTTACAGTGGCTGCTGCCTCCTGGCTGCCCTGGCCTCCTGCTTTTTGCCTATTGAGACCAAAGGCCGCGGACTGCAGGAGTCCAGCCACCGGGAGTGGGGGCAGGAGATGGTTGGCCGAGGGGCGCACGGCACGGGTGTCGCCAGGTCGAACTCGGGCTCTCAGGAGTAGTGACCGATGCGGGGCTGCGCTGGTCTTTGAGGCTGTAGAGCATGAGGAGCTGGTGGAGCCCAGCGGGGGCACCGATCGTCACTGCCCACATCAAGAACTCATCCAAGGGTACCACCCAGACCAACAAGGTTTTGTGTCTTGACTGTTTGCTCATATTCATCGAGATCCACCCGGGGATGGGGAGGCCTTTGCTTTGGGAGGTTCTCTGTGTGTGTGGAGACCTGTTAATAACCTGTGAATCTGCATGGGGAAACTGCCACCTCAGAAGTGCCCAGTGACACCAGTAGCCAGCTGGACACCATCCAGAGTCAGCCAGTCACACCCGTGGTGAACAACTACCAAAAGATATCTGTAGATACCGTCCAGGCCCGGAAGGACCCTTGTGAGATCTGCCGTCCAGTAAGATGACACAGGCCAGCCACCCACTGAATCTGTTCTTAGGTTTCTCCTGCATCCTTGGTCCCAGGCTTTCTTCTTTGAAAGCAGGTGACCTGGGTGTGGCCTGAGCAGGTTTTTCTTGGGTCTGAGAAATGCTCCTGGGGAAGGGGCCAGTTTGCATCCGCAGGGCTTGAGTAGCAGAGACTCTGGAAGATGGATATGCATTTGAACTTGAGTCTCTTGCATGCTTCCACCTGGCCCCTTCTTGGAGTCACTGTCTCTGGTTCCAGGGGATTCAGATGTGACCACGAGAACAGCTGGGCTTGCATCAGATGACAACCTCATAGAGTTGTTACCTCCAGGAATTGGGGGTGGAGACGAAAGGGAAGTGAGAACCAAGCCCACAGCTGAAGCCTGCCCTTCAGAAGTAGAAAAGGCCACTCTGGGGGGCTTCTTTTCTGGCTCCCTCCTCACTCAGGCTGACTGGTGACTCTTGGGGCAAGAAAACGGTTAAGTCAGGTTTCAGCATTTGGAGATGAGTGTGGTATGTGGCTAGGGAAACAAAAAGAGGCTCCCCCAACCACCCACTCCCATCAGGGTCAGGGGACCAGGATCCCTTCCTCCCTGGATTCTCTGCCACCCCTGCAGTCAAGGGCTGGTTTGGTCTTTCCATAGAGGCAACTCCTTGGGTTCCGGTGATGGACCACATGGCAGAGATGCTGTGAGGAGGAGGACTGGGAATTCCAGATGTATGAAATGTGCATTTTCAAAGAAAGAGCAGAGAGGTCAACCAGGTTTGGGGGCTGGCCTCCAGAAGAAGGGCAGATGCTGTTCTCAGCAGACAACATCCACTGCCAGGGTTTGGTTTCTATGAGTCTTTTCCCCATCATGAGGCAGAAACCTAGGGAAGGAGGGCGGAAGCTTCCAGATCCCATCAAAGGCCAGAGAAGACTGACCCTCTGCTTGGAGATGTCTGCTTGAAGTGAACATTTCCAGGAAGCCAAATGTGTACGTTCATCTTTATTAAAACATGTTGGTGATGGACATTGAAAGGGTTGGAGTTTGTCTGTTTGTCATAATGTCCTAGGGATGGTTCAGCTTAATGGTCTTGCCAGCTTTGTCCATTCAGGGTAAGTTTGATGCTTTTGTATGCTTTAATATGATGATCTTTCCAACAAGGGGGGAAATGTGCAGAGTTGGCTGCTGACTTTGAGTCTGTTTGGAAGCAACACTCTCTGCTAATGGTGTAGAGATCATAGTGGTCAGCTTCTTCAGGCCCAGGCTCTAAATCAACTGCAAATGATCCCATGTCCCTGGATATATAGTCTGCAGCACCCCTGGGGCCCAGGCAGTCAGAAGGGGCAGTTTGGCAGAGCTTCCTCTCTCTGTCACCCACATTTCTTCGGCCCATGAGTGGCTAAAGCTCTAATTATTTCTGGTCTGCTGAGCTCTCCTGAGTAACAAAGAACCTTTGCTTGTTTTTTTTTGCCTTCCAGCTGACCAGACACTGCCAGATGAGAAAGTCCACTCTTCACCCTCAAATAACCTGGAGTAACTGGGGACATTGGTGGGGAAGGAGAACTTGGTGGGCATAGGTGTATCCCCGGGGCTGGAGTAAAGAAGCTTGTAATTGTGGGTTTTCTCGAGAAAATGAAAGGTGAACACTCTTGGTTTTCTAAATTGCATGCCCTTTTATAAAATCAATATTATTGAATGAAATAAGAGCTGCCACAAACTTTGTGCACGCCTCTGAAACACATGAGACCTTTAGCTGAAAACCTTGGTATCTAATTTTGAACCATCCAAATGCTTCCCTTTCCATTAATGGAAATGTCATCTGTCTCTCTCAGTGTTAGGAAAGACTAGAAAATGGTAAAGAATGTTCAATGTAGCCAGGATTACATGGTTTCTTTCTTTCCCTTCAAGTATGCTCAGGAATACATACATGAGATGTGTTGGCAGTGAGAAAAAAAGAGTATCTTAGAGATGGACT